>BHDV01025231.1:53102-87302 GCA_005406045.1 Adoxophyes honmai
ATAAGATTAAATAAACACCATTGTAAAGCTGGTAGCGCTTATTAACGCTATTGTGCAACTTAAGGTTCTTGTAAAGAGTTTAATATCACCTGCATAGCACTTTTGGAGGTAGTAGCTAATTCTAATTCTTATTTAGATCTTAGAGTTCTAAGATTCACTTAAAGCTATAACACAAAATGCTGTGCATGTACAACAATGTTAAGATTTGCCATAATACGTCCATAACCTTTAAGGTCGCCCTTGTAACTCTGTATTATAAGTAGAAGTGATATACGTTACTTGCTTACGCCACTTTATCGCCAATAGTCATAAGTGCTGCTACTGTAATGCGTTTGTAGCCCACTAAGTAACAAAACAAGCTCTAATCGTCGCCAAAATGTTAGTTGGGAAGTATGTATGGAGCATTCCGCAATTATAAATATGAAGCATATGCCTAGAATCTTTTATCCTATTCCCAAATTGAAAGACATAATACATATCGTCTACAGCAGCGTATTCAAATAATTCTGAGATCTCTTCTGTGTTATTTCGAACTTAATGCGAGCGAAGCCGCGGGCAAAAGCTAGTGTAACCCATATTGCTTATATTATGTACGAGCTGTTACCCGCGACTTCGTCTGCGCAGAATAAGTATTTCGGATTGCGTGGCGTAGAATAGAACTAATATTATGGCATTAAAATTATCACACAAATAGTTTTTGAATCGCATTTGACAAATATAACAGCTTTTTTAACAAATCGCTAGCACCTTGAAAATTCGCAAAACAAACACAACCGTCAACGACGTCTGCCCTCACGCGTCTGCCCGCGTTCGGGTCGCGCACTCAGCGACGCGTGACGTCTGCCCCGCGCATGCGCGCCACTTCAGCGGTTTTGACAGCGGACGCCAAAGCTCGCAAATGGTAAATTTTACCCGACTTACTTGAGAATTATCGTCGTATATTGGATAATTCACAGAATATCATTACAATTTGTAGCCTATGTGTTATTCTGATGTATAAGCTACATTATTGTAAAGTGTCATTAAAATCCATTCAGTAGTTTTTGCGTGAAGGAGTAACAAACATCCATCCATCCATCCATCCATACATCCATCCATCCATACTCACAAACTTTCACGTTTATAATATTAAGTAAGATAAAACCAATCAATGACGATATTTATGCTTCGGGATCATTTTCAATGGTTTTAGGTGTCAAAAAATACAATTTGTGGATCAAAGACATGTTTTAAACATTTCCAGGTCATTGTTTTTCTTCAGAATCAAAATGTCAGTTCCTATTTATGTGATTTTAAATATAAAGTTTAGGTACGTTTGGGGCATTTTAATTAAGCTTTTAGAAATAAAAAAAACTGTGGGTGGGGTGACATTAGACGCGCCGCCTCGGTTTTATTTTCATTTAAAGTAGGTACTTAATATAAAAATTCCATAGCTCACCATTTTTATCACATAAAATTTATAATAGCAACATAAACTTTCACATAAACATCACGCCTGTATTCCAAAATGGGGCAGGCAGAGCACACTAGCGGTACATTTGTGGAATTTTAGGTTTTAACATAAGGCTGATGGAAGAGACAGGTGTAGTGGCAGGTTGCTAACTTGTCGCCTAAAGAAGGATCCCCTTGGAACGCATAATGTTATTTAGACTATTATAGTTTCGCATAATTGTTTTGGTTTGGTTTTTGTTTTGTAAACAGTACTTTGGCATAGTAATACTTTGGCCTACTACTTTTTTGCATACTACGCTAATAGCGTAATTTCAGTTGGACTAATTTGTATTGGCCGAATAGGACATTACACATACTATTTTTTTGATATGTTGCAAATTGATTATTATGCCTGTTTGTGATTAGGTTATTTGACATTAGTCTTCCTGACAATGCGTTCTGTATTTATGCTTTTTAATGTTATGCGTAAAAAAAATGCGTAATGAGGATTATGCACATCATTTTTTCGACGAAAAGCATTATGCGTAACAATATTAGTATAAATGACACTATGCCTTCCAATAGAGAACCCCCTAAAGAATATCTAAACCTATAGTCGCCTCGTACAGCATCAATCGAAAAAATAATTAATAATAGAAAAATATTATTTAATCAAAATCCATTCGAATTTTAGCTTGTTGGTCTGATCTGAATTTTCGCGATTTTCACAATGATATCGAACAAAAACGCCATTAGGATCCGTTTTTATTTTTTATTAGGCCCTTTCAGTTTACAGACGTGAATCGGTTTATATGTAGTTCCTTGCAAAATAATTATGCGCAGTGAGTAATTAATTGTAAAAGTAAACATACGAAAACTAAAAACGTGAACATCGCACCTAATGAGCTGATCGTTAGATTCCTTTAGTTAGTGCGAATCTCCGTATGCTAATGTTGTTAATTATCCCGGCGGGCGCCGCTCTAGCTGCAGTTAATTGTTGGCAATCCTTGTAAACCTCGTCGGACACCCATCCTCATTTGAAAAACCGCTTAATTCACCCTATAGGCCTATACCTTTGCTAAAATGCGCACAGTTGTAACCAGCAGCATGTAGACAGTCAAGTTTTATCAAGCTCCGAGACTAGAGTCAACAGTAATGCCAAGAGGACATGATAAAACCAGTGAGTGACCGGGCAATCGTTGTTTGTACCACGTCTGGAGATGTAGCAACATCACTTACACCATGTCAGCGCCAGGTATCTCATAGACAGATGGAGCGTAATCTCACAAACAGTTTTATCAAAACTTATTTAACATTATCACTTACGACTCAGTGGTAGGAACCGTACACCAAAAACAAATTAGTTGTAAACTTCCGAAGCGGCGAGATTTTGTCACTAGCGCACGCGACGCGTCGCATCTGATAAATGCAACTAGATATGTAAATAATTATTAAATATTATCGAATAGATAGGGTCGCTTACGTGGCCGTTACGTTATCTGTGTTATTTGTCGTTAACAGTTCTACGGGCTTGTTGTTATCTGGCTGAGTTATGGCAACAGATTGGAGGTTCCGTGAAGAGATTCCTGGACGGCTCCGGTTCCAAGAGGTCCGTCCGTCATGCTCGCAGATAAGCAGGCTGCGGCGGATCACGCGCGTCTAGCGTCCCTCCTGCGCGATACCATCTTTAACAGTTGTAACCCAGTCATCGACTCCCTAACCAAAACACTACTGCCCATTAATTTTCAAATGTAGGTTAAAAGAGCCTTGATAAACTTTCAATACAGTTATTTTTTTCAGTAGTTTTAAAGAGCCTTGATTAACCCCAGAGCTTCATACTTCGGACAAGTTGAGTGGCAAGGAATTACTTAAAATATTTTTGGTTCACTTACCTACCTGTATGTCGAGTTCCAAAGTTTATCTATCTCTCCTTGTAAAGTGACAGCATAAGTAATTATAACTTGTAATACAACTTGAGCTACAATCTTTGCTACATTATTATAGTGCTCGGTTGTCCCAAGCCTTCGATAAATTGTGTTAACTGTCTCGCCATGAAATTTAACTGAAATGTCAATGGGCGATAGATTCGATTTGATTCCAAGTCCTGGAGACTGACAGTATAATTAAGTCCCTAAGCTGCTTTGCACGAAGCAAGTTTTGTTTATTAACCAGCCTAATAAACCGCCTTACCTGACGTAATATATCAACACTGTAGATAGATAGTTATTTCGCTATGTCCACGTTTTTGACAAGTGAGACATTTTGTAAATACTTATGCACCGTCTGTCCTCCAATATTGTTGAAACAAACTGTTCGGGACTTATATCTACGTTTGTCTGGAAAAATTCGTACCCAAGCACCTATTTACAAAAACAAATATGTACTACCAATTTGTGTTGGACCGCGAAGGCTACAACATACATACTTACATACACGCATATATCACGCCTGTATTCTTAAAAGGGGTTAGCAGAGCACACGAAACTCTACTACGTAGACAAAACCATGGCTATTTCACGCTTTGCAATCACGCTAGCAATGTCTACCATAATTTTTAGGTTTTAAGCTTAGAAGGTAACGTTATAATATTACGTTACATAACTGGCACACAAATAAATTTCATAATCTTCATTGGTCCTTAATCCTGATTCCGGTATGGGGTCGCTTAATAGGGTAATGTATGGCTCTGCCGGGCCTTGCAATTGCGAGTTCTCGATATGAAATAAATAGTGTTTTAAATAGAGCACGATACTTGTTCCGTTCAATTTGTAACCGCCGTCAATATTCCCGGTGGGGTGTTATTAGCCGCTTGCTAACGCAGCCCGCGGCTGTGGCCGATCTGATGCCGATTTCTTTCATGAATACAAGCTATAATTCCAACAAACATCTACTGTTCCGCCACCAGCCAGTTGCAAAACGCAACTAACCGATTAAATGCTAGATGGCTATCGGTGCGAGCGTAACAACACCACCAACATTTTATACACCCAAGGAAACTATCAGTCATCAACGCGAGCGGTCTGATACCGAATAAGTTTCTCGTCTGATCACAACCGTGGTCGAGCGGCGCGGCGTCCGGCCGGCTGTCACTCTTACAAAGTTATCACTCCTATAACGTCTCCGATATGGCACTTTTAGTGCTGCAACAAATGAAGTGGTTGCATTAAAACTTGTCCGGTGCATATCAGAGCGTAATTAATACGGGAGATAAGTCGCGGAGGAGGGAAGAGCCGTCGGGAGCCGCCGCCGCAGCCGCCGCGCGCTGCCCGCATTAATAACCGCCGCCCGATATCAGAGGTGGCCGCACCAAATGGGAAATTAAAAGGCTTTCATGGGATCCGCTCATTAGTCTGATTTGTAGTTGTGCAGCCAGCGGCGCCGCACAAGGAGTTATTAATGAGTATTGTAATCGGTTGTCCCTGACATGAGAATCATTTGTGCGCTCATTTATCCGACTATCTTCCGTTACTTTGACATTTCCTAGTTAACGTTAAATGCAGCTGGTCAGTCATTGCTGGCTGTGGCGGGATTATTTATGGCTTGATTAGATGTGAGATGAAGAAAGCTGTGAGTTGCGGGTCAGTGTAGCAAGTTCTGGGAGTCGTGTGAGTGCGGATGGAGCTGCCTAGCGGCGGTAAGCAGAGTCTGGGGCGGTGCTAAGTCCGTAATGGAGCAAATGGTGCCGTCATTGTTCTAAAGTAGCGTCGACCGTATATCAGTGCGGCAGACGGGACCAATTGATACAAACGAGCGCGTGTCACGTCTAAATATAATATTAGGAATCACGGCGCGAGCCAGGATATATTAATTTGGAGTGGTTATTGCATAAGGAGCTTACGTTAAATCTTGGCAGACTCCGGATGGGTCTAGGTCTAGCACGCTCCGCGCGTGTCGCTTCTGGAAGTGTAGTTGCACACTCACTCAAGAGCATTATACGATTCCATGAAGACGAGAGTTTAAACCCATCAGCCCGGTTGAACTCGGTTTTATCGCCTTACATAATTGTTTTATGTCTAGGAATGGTTCGTGACTTTTTATCAGTGAGGCTTATTAAAATCGGTATGATTTTACGAACTAGCAATAAATACGAGCCATATATTTCATAATGCGCGTCCCGATCAAAACAAGTTATTATATTAAGTTAGTAACTTATAATTATTGCCTACAGTAAAACTCTTATTATTTTTTATGGCGTCAGCACGTCAGAACGGGCCTACTTATTGGCGGATAACATAATTCGAGATGATCCGTAATTTATGTGGCATCGCGGACCCTTGCTCTTTGGAATGAGTTTAAATGAAGATTTATGAATGAGGTCAGTGCGGTGCGGCTAACTCGGCGTATCAATCAGGCAGCCACGCGCCACGCGCCGCGGCACACGACGGCACTTGCGCGCTCCTAACACCACTTAACTCCTGCCCGAGAGGCCACTTCCTCTTTCCACCACGCCGGTACTACTTATTCTCGCCACAGAAATCGCCAAAGCACAAAAGCAGTCGCGAAATTCGAAAATTTAAACAATGGTAGAACAACACATATTATCTCCAATTTGAGCGAGATTTACGGTCGCGTCCTTCCTGTGCTATTCGGCAATTTGAGGTCATTGTCACCTTGACAAGTCTCATAAAAAAATCAACGCTTATTAAGTACGACGGACTACGAAAATTATCAACTAAACTAAGCAGATTAAAGTCAAATAATCTGATTTCACAAACAGGTAGAGGGTTAGCTATTATCATAAATACAATATTGGAAACGCAAGGACGCCATAAAGTTATTTTGATCAATGCTAACGTCAGATAACAATAAATCAGAAAACCAAGTTTAACATTTTGTGAAACAGTTCGTTGTTCCTAGCTCAGATTTGTCTCAGCAGCCCACTAAATTGGATACGTTACTTAGCATGTCAGCTGTATTTTAAACAGCGCGGATAATAAAACTTAGGATTGAGGTCTTGTTTCCTGACAACGGTGTTTTTGAAAGGTGACTATTTTCGCATATCTGACCGATCTTAAGTAAAGGTTAGATTTAAATTGGCGTCGTGAAGGTACAGGTAAGGCAGTGGACTAGATTCGGGGCCGCGTGCATGCAGATATCAGCAGGGATAAGGCTGCCTGCTGACAAGTGCAGTCATTTTAATGGAGAGTTTATGGGCAGCCGGCAGCGGGCTCTAATCGCGCGCTCATTTCGTTCCGTACATAGCTCGCATAACTTCATTACGAGCTCAATTGAATAAACTGTGATAGGAGCGAGGCGCTCTGCAAGTTGATTGCTCAAATTTCCTTTTCAACTATCACAAAGATATGGTGAATTTCTAATTGGATAAACGTGTCGTTTCCTATTTAAAGGCGACGGCGAGCGTAACATATCCATTTAAGTGTGAGCTCTGATGGTTTGTTGGGGGCTCGCGGCGGCAGGCCGGCCGGCGCGCGCGCCGTCATCCCCGGTAATGGCCGCCCGACGGCTCGCGCGTGCGCGTGCCTGCTCAATGACCGCCTAATGAATTATGATAAATTTGTTTTAAAACCGCTTCCTGGGTGATTTTCTTTTTTAATCCCGTACGGGTTACGGTCATTGAGGTCATGCGTAGGTGTTGGAGGTAATAGTCTCTCATTGTGTCTCTTTATTTGATCAGTATTATGAAATAACGAATCGTTACCGTTTACTATATTTATGTATTGGTCTTTATTTAACATTTACTTAATAGTGAAGTTGTAGATACTATGTATGTACAGCTTTCAAATATGTTAGATGTCTGCCTGATAGAGATTTGGAAGGCAAGTTAATAATAAGTACTTATTGCACTTAGATTTTTGAGACTTAAGTATTTAAAGTTTTTTATTCAACATTGAAACATTGTCCCTACGAACTCAAAACGTGGTAATTTTAGACGGTAAAGATCGCTATTAAACATGATGACTGTCTATAGAGTCACAGACTTCTTTTTAAGTAAGTTTAAGTGAAGCATGTCTCTCGGTGGCGCGCCGTAAATCAGGCGTCGATGGGCGGCGATAGCGCTCCCGTGCGCATGCGCGCGCGTAGTAGCGGACAACACACCTCTGCTACACTAGTAACTGCTTGTGACTTTGTCCATTTAACTCATCAACATGTGTACACGTATCTTGAAAATATTATGATTCTTTGATTGACGACTAATGCTGCTGATCGTATTTGTCTATGTAACGTGCTTTGATTGAACTAACTTTTGACTTAACAAGGAAACGTGGAAACGACTAAGGGTCGAGTTAATAAGTTAATAACTGCCTCGCTTTTTTGTCATATAAACTCGTTGGTGAAAAAGTAAAGAGTGATCTCTTCCAAGACTAATTTTTACCTTCGTTTGGATAAATGCAGCTTAAAACAAACTGCTGTATTATAGTACAAAAACACTTAAGTACGAACAAACTGAACAAACACCAATATAGCTTAACAGTAAATATGGAACTCCTGTTCAGTTCTAACTTCGGAACATCGCTATCACTATTAATCATAAGAGCTTAACTCGACGAACGCTATTATTAAAGTAAATATTGACTAAATCTGACATTTGATTAAGAGAATACTCGGCGTTATTGCTTTTCTTAATTGTGTGTTTTTGTAATAAATACACATAAATTACACCAAGAGTGACTCGTACAAGATATTGGAAGCCGGGTTGTAAGTGGCCGAGGCGGTGGTCGCGAGCGACGGCCCTTCGGTAACCTTCCGTATCTATTTCAACATCAAAAAGTTTACTTAATTCGATACGCCACTAAAATTAGACTTGAGACGGAATCGTCTGTAATGAGCTAATGAGGGAGTTTAAATTAATTTGGAGCTTCAGTTTATGTATAATTTGCGCGTGATTCCCTACTAATGCTTCTTAATTCGATCTCTATTTAGATGCGCATATTTAAGCAGCGGCCAGCTATTAAAATCAATTTGTTCTCGCGGTGGAAACAGTTTCGAATGCTTTCGAGTTCTATGGAAATGTTGCGACGCCGCTCGATGAGGCCTGTCGAATCCGGAGACACCCATAACACAAAGTGTTGGTGGTCTCATTGGATGAACTTTAAATGTTATTTGGGTTTAACGGCTTTTATTGTACTGGCTGGGACATTAAATTATATAATTTTATTTAAAATGCACCACAAGTTCCACTTTTGAATTCACGTTTGAATTCCTTTAAAAATCAGATAAAACTTTACGAAACCCAATAACGCCGTGAGTACTTTGGTTACGGTTGAATTAAGTGAAATTGCCTGATTTCGTAATACCTACGAGTATAAATGCTACGGAGATCGTAAAAAATATATTTTCTTCAGAAAAATATTCTTAGTCGAGTTAGGATTGGTGTTGAGTTTTCTAATATCATATTTACCACTTTCAAGCTATGTTTACTTAGTCATTATTACATCGCAATTCGCATCTTATTAACTTTGTAACAAAATTATCACTAAAACCATTGCAAATATATTTACAAAGACACATATATTTACTGGGTAACCCTTTTAGTGGCAGATACAGCATACAGATATAATACTTAAAAGGAAAAAATGTGTAGATGTTGAGAAAATCTCACATAATTCAGCCCCAGTTAACGCTAACTTAATGAATAGAATTTAAATGGACCAGCCCGTATCAGCTCCCTAACCGTTTTTTAAACCGCTTCTATCAAATAACGATCACGCAAGGAGCCCAACGGTGATCAAGGATATGAATTATCGATTCTCGATAGAGGATCATATCGATAGAAGCTATCGTCGGCTCGACCGGTCGAACAGAGCTAATTAAAAAGCAAATTGAAACGCTTCGTGTCAAGCACTATTAATTTTTACGGCCAGCGTAAGGGCGTATTCATTTATGTATGAGCCGTATTTATCTCGGCTACTGATATCGAATCGACAATTAATAGTTGACGAAAAATGTTATCGAAAACATTCTGTTCACTAAGATGGTGAAATTAATTAGTACTGATAGTGGAGATATGTAGACTATACCAGTTCGTCTGCCGAGGGAACATAAGACCATATGTAGTGGATAAATGTATATCTATCGTATGGGCGCGATCCTCTCGTCTTGGTAGGCTTAATGGAGATTCCTTGAGAATCTGTACCATATTTTTTTACCTAGATTACGCTATCACCCGAGACTGACTTATCATTCATACGATAAGATTATACGATTTGATGAAAAATCATGAAATTGCAAAAAAAAATGGGCAATCTTATAAAACAAATTCGCTGGCAACCGGGTAAAAAGTCCGCGATCGTTTATTTACAGCCGTATCTAAATTAAAAACCTTTTCAATACGTTGTTTTTAATTATATTGTAGTTATTTATATTGACTCAGTATCATAAAGTGATAAAGGAAACTTGTTCGCTAACAAATTAATTGTAAAGTGGGATCGTAAAGTTGTAGTCTCAAGTCAGACGCACATCAAGCGCGAGCGTGCGGCGAATGGCGGCCCGGGCGGACCACCGGGGCCGCGTGCTTTACTTGCAACGATTTATTGTTATAAAAATAATGTATCATCGGCACTGGAGCCGACGCCGCACAATGCACGTAACAAGCCGACCGCCGCGCGTGCTAACGGACTCGGGGAAACGAATAAGCCTTTCGCCCTACTTACATACACGCTGATTGCGGCATGTTTTCAAACGACAATTTTTCCGAGAAAATAAAATAAACTTACACGTATTTCAAAATGGTGTGTGTAGAGTAAACGAAACGCTACATAGAAACAAAGATTCGCGTTTAGTAGCTAGTTGTGTTATAGGCATAGCATAATTTTTAGGTCTTGAGTTAAGAAGTAGGTAGGTATAATGTATCCTAAATCATACCTAAAACATACCTCATCCTATTTCATTAGTCTACTCCTCTTACGATATCCATAAAAGAAACGGCGAGGCGTTATTCTAAATCCAACTACACACGGGTAAAGGTACACTTATTAGGTATCTATAAATTTCTCCTCAAGGAATGCATTTGAAACATGCCCACGTTGTCAGTTAAATTCGTTAGTATTCGCTGGGTAGCTCCTTAACTGTGTTCAATGGTGCTGCAATGTCAACTTATGTCTGCTTTCGATTAAACTAGACTCGTCATTGTCGTGATCGATGCGTCTACTCGTAACTCAGCAGTTTTGATCGCACGTGTAAGTATGGCCTATTGATGCGCTCATAATCAATTCCCTTGGCGAAACCTATCAGAATTGAAAACTGATGCGGTTTCCTAAGACTCAGGGTTAAATAGACTTCAAAAGCGAGAGATGACATAAATGAATGATCAAATATTTCCACAGTAATTATTCCAACGCTATTTCGATCAAATAATTGAATCTGCAATATCATCGCGGAGGAATATTTCAAAGTTCTGAATAATTTCGTTATTAATAACTGTTTGTGTGTAAACAGCTGGTTCTGTAGCTTAGAACTGGTCGAAGGGCTGGGACTACAATTAAAATCTATTACCGCGACAACGGCAGTATGTAATTAGGCGACAACGTGGACGCCTGAAATATCTCTCATTCTTATTTGATGGGGCCGCGGGCCGAAGTTAGGGCTGTTAGATTTTCACTTCGGGATTATTCGGCGTCGTTGCCGTGTCACCGGGAGCACAATATTTGTACCTACTGCAAACTGCAAATCTGTGATAGCGATAGAACATCTCGAATTGGAGACCTTATCTGACAATTTTAACTTAAATTGCGTTTAGGTATATACAGAATTTAACGCATTAGTAATTCTTTTTACGTAGAGTTCATAAGACAATCCTTTTTAATTTCTTACTACTTAATAACTTTGATAAATAAAATCGGTGAAGAGCTTTCATTACGTTTCGAGTGATAAAGCTCTGCGGCAGACGGACGAAGGGATAGGTAGATCGACTTGGATTTACAGGCGCCTTTGTTATCCTTGGGACACGGAACCCTATAAACTGATGAAGACTTCCGACGTGTCTGAGATACCGCTAGGCAGGAATTGCAGCAGTCTTCTCAATCACTGTTCTTGGCTGCATGTTATTTACTCATCAAGCCAGCCTGTGACGAAACTATTAAAACCTGGCAGACTGTCATCTAGCAGCCCTAGCCAGTGGGATTATGAAAGTTTTGTTGCAATAATTATACGGCACCGGCGCTGAGAAGTGGCCGGGCAGCTCGGGCGTCGCGCGACACTATTAATACAGACTACAGCGACAAGCGTTTGATTGCAGCTGCCCGACACACGATGTTATTACAGGTTCCACTCCACACGATACATACTAATATTAATTACACTTTAAGTACATTTTATAAAAATACAGCTCGACTTGATTAGAGCGCCGTACTTAATTACATAAGCATAACTGGTTTTGATGAAATAAAATCTGCAGTAAAGTGCAGGGACCTGTCCGTCATCGCGAGACTTTGCTACAGTACCAGGGGAGCCTAGAAACTAATACGAGTAGGCTGTATAGATAAATGATGTGGTCGTCGCGTTACTTTGCTGCGGTATGGTGACGGGTTTAAAATGACATCTATTTATTTCTTCTGTGAATGTTGTAACAGGCGTCTAAGAAAATATGTTAAGGTATATTATAAGCGTTGGACTAGCACCCTTTGTCTCATCTTAAAACCAAATATACTAAATGTGACTACGAAACGTCTATGTAGTAACGTTTCATGTGCTCTGCGTAGCCTGCATTTTAAGTTGGTAAAATTTTAAATTTGTTGTAAGTATCTCGGATAATTAAATAGTAAGCCGCTAATCTTACTCGATCTGATTGATGATTTTTTATTTTACCGATGTCAGAAAATACCAAACTAGCGATGCTAAACTAGATGACGTCATTCTTTTTATCTGGCTGGAAATCAGCAGTGCTCACGTAAAACAGTGCGTAGTAGAAAACCGCAATATCAAATGACGCAATAGTGTGCAAATGCGAGTTCGATAGAAGATAACGAACGACACGAATTACCAGGAGGGCTGCGGGTGACGAATGAACCTCCATACATTGCTAGGAGTCCAGCCACGGCGCTCCGCTGTCCGCGGCGATTACACGAACGCTTAATCAACGCTACTGCGACGAGGTTTGATTGCGAATGATAAATAGACGCCAATGAAGCGGTCCCGTGAGCTCACCGGAACACGCTCCGGCAGGCGAAGGTGGACTCTCCGACACGAAATTAAAACTGCATCTCACTTGATTAAATAATAATGATACCTATTGGCAGAAGTGCCTGTGCTTATGCGACAGAACTGACGCTATTTGCTGATCTAAACTGGATAAAATGTTTAATGTCGATTGTTAAAGTGAGGATTGCGATGCAATGAACAAGAACTTATGGATAAACATGCTAGGGGAAGCTTAATTATGTCTTTATTTAATTTTTAAATTATATTATATTCATGTTGAAAAATTATCGGATAACTCACGTTTAATAAATCGAGTTTAGCTCGACATGTTTCGGACTAATTCGTAGCCCTTCATCTACGAGCCGCGGCAGCTGCTGCTGCCAAACGCGAACTGCGCGCCTCGGCTCTCTTCGCGCGAATTAGTCCAAAACATATCGAGCTAAACTCGATTTATTAAACGTGAGTTATCCGATAATTTTTCAACATGAGTGAGTCTCACGGTAGTTTAATGTATAATGTTACATTATATTCGATATGTCAAAACATAATAAATTCACAAAAGGATCGTCAATTAATTAAACAGTAAATACCTAATTAAAACAAATAAAATGAGTAATTAAATACAAACAGACATTGAAATGTCACTGAAACTGATATGTAGACCCCGTTATCTTGTCGCAAAGATTTTGTTTTTCAGTAGAGTATGAATAATTTTTTTATTGACTATGTAAATGTCAATACTTTTTGACACGAATCATTTCCAAGAGGTGTCACTAGGTACTATTTATTACTTTTGGATTAAGATATATATAATAATAAACAAAGAAATAAAAGCCAAGGGTGAACACTAATGAGGATTACTCATATTTTTTCCACAATAGAGACGATAAACTGTACGCAACTGTATATCGTCAGTGTAAACAAGGGTTATATAGGGATTTTCGTGAAGTCAAACAAAACGTTTTAATTGGATTTCAGTATAAACTTAAAAGGAGAAAATTCAGGTGGATTATTAAACATCGATATAAAGAATGTCGATAAAAAAATTATTCATATTCTACTGAAAAGCAAAATCTTCGCGACAAGATAACGGGGTCTACTGATATGGGACATACCTCTCAACACAACAATACCTCTAGTCTCTATTCAACATCAAAATAATTCGGAGCTGTTAATTTTCTTACGCCTTAAAATGTATTAATTGACATATAATTAACGTAACAATATTATATTAGGTCCTTACCTATGAAATTGGCGTTTTGTATGAAGATTTTCGTAACATTTACGTTTTTCATACTAAGTGTTTTTACACTTATTTAAGCAACCAAAAGTGATAGCGTTATATAACTTATGTCTGTGTTTAAAGACACTTATATAAACTATGAGAATAAATTTTGATTAAAAAAATGGATGGATTAATTATTGCAACCAATTACATACATAGTTCCGGAAGCATAAAAAAACTTGATTTTCAAAATATTTTTTTGTGGGTAATACAATTCTTTGGATTTATGACAGTCAAAATTTGCACGACGAAGGCAAAATCTTTTGTAATATTGAGTACATAATACATCTTTTATGTTATGAAAGTTGAGATGGTTAGAAGCACGAAAGATTTCATAGGTAAGGACCCAATACTAACCCGTTGGAATTTTTACATAAATTACCACAAAATGGGGTAGGCATAGCACACGAAACGCGATTACATAGAAAAAAAGACAAAATCATCATTATTTCAAGTCTCGTTGCTACTTTTAGCATAATTTTACGCTTTTCAGTTAAAAGGTATAAGGACAGGTTGCTACTCGTAGCTTGTTGCCTAAATTATACCTTAAACTATTTCTTTAGTCGCCTTTTACAGCATCTACGGAAATACATGGAGAGGTGTAATTATAAAAAAGTTTTAGCGATTTATTTCATGTCAAAAACTTACAATAAAATACAAAAAAAAAAAAAACTTAAGCCTAAACTTAAGCTAGTCCAAGAGGCCCCCCCGAGCTGCCCCCGGCGCAAAGGTACCCATCACACTCGCCGCGTTACCCCGTTGAATGGCGATGGACAACATTTGCACCAGGTACGAGCCCGCGCAAGCCTCCGATCCCCTCTCTCTAATTCTACCACCCTGAAGCCTCAAACGCCAGAGGTACAAAATAATAATTGTTGCTTAGTTCAGTATACTTTGCGCGCTTTTTAAGCGCAACAAAATCTGCCGCTGCACCCGCCTTGTGAACTGTTCGGCTAAGGTGCGAGGCGGCGTAGGTACTAACGCACGTAGCGTCCCACAACAGGCACTTACCCTTCTGCCACGGCACCAAAGTTAAGCCATCCGGTCTTTTGCCGTCGGTGCGACAAGTCTTTTGACGTCGGTGTCGATGTTGGCCGAAATCAAAGCCCTCCTCACAATATCGTTTAGGGCTGTAGTTTATAATTTTCCTAGGGGAAATTTGAAACCGGCATCGGAAATCGGCGTCTAAAAATTCACAGTCACAGTCAGTTAATAATAAGTATTAATCTATTAAGTATTTGTCTATTAACAAATAAGATAAGTATTTATTAATAAGTCTACTAAAAAGGCGTCGAAAATAGAATAGGTTCGTCTGACTCAACACTCAACAGCAAAACTTTGCTCATTTACAATCACTAATAAACAAAATAAACGATTGCGAGACTGACCTGTGCCGAGCATACCTACACGATTTTGCATTATTAGCCAATCAAGAGATTTTTTACGGTAGCTAAAAGCCGTTCTCGATTCAATAAGTGTCGGGTATCATTAATAAATTTCGTAACACGATATAAATTTTCCTTCGATACACCGAGAGCTTTTTATGCTAAGTAATTAAGCCAATTCGACGATGTTTTAAGATATCGATCATAAAAACGATGAGTCATTGCATGTACCTACCAGTTTGTTCTATTTTGGTGGATATTTACGGTATCAGAACTTAGTTATCTTTGACGTCATTGCGTCAACGTCACGAAGAAAATTGTGAGTGGGGAAAAAGTGCGGCGGAGTAAGCGGCGGGGCTGGTGAACGAGCGACGCGGTATCGCTTAGTAACAAGATTACAAGCAGTTTGCGTTGGCATTTAAAGACGTGTCTACATAATTGTTTGAGGTAATATTGTTTTATGGCGGTGCTCGTGATCACCGGCTCCCTTGAAGCCGCTAATTAATTGAGAACACTACCGCGCGTGTCGGCATATCGCCTGATTTATAACGGACGAAATGTTTCTGGAGTCTGCTGGGCTTCTTTCATTAATTTCATTTAATTGTTGTCTGCTCCACGACTAAGTCATATCGTTCTCGATGTTGCAATGTTTCGAGATACTTGTGATTTATTGATGTTTTGGGATATTGTGGTAATAAAAAGAGTGATTTCGCTTCCTTACATACTTATGTAGGTACGAATAAAAATACGAACCTTCAAAAAATTACCCGACTTGTACTGGATTCAGTCTTGAATCGAAAGCAGATCTATTTTATCTCGACTCCATTTTCAGGGTTCCATATCTCTAAAAGGCAACAGGACCCTTATAGTATTACTTTGTTTTCCACTTGTCGGTCTGTCTGTATGTTTGGCGGTCTGGCTGTCAATATCCTTTTCCTCATAAACGCGAGGAGATAATTATACCTAACATTGAAATTGATACCTGAGATTTGCATGATGCAATTTAAATTTAAAATAAAAAATGCTTTTGCGGTTACAGACTTATTTTTGTAGTTGGTTTCGTAGTGGATGTAAAAGTACAATGGCATTATTAACTTAGTCTCATAATTCATTATCTTGATAGTATATTTTTGCTCGATCACACCTAATGTCGTACAGACAATGGTACGAAACCCTTAGTTTGCGAGGCCGACCCGCAGTTGGCCAGATTTTGTTATTAGGAAGAAAGATTTTATGTCCCAGTATAATGTAATTTAGACAACGTCAACGTGTGCCATCGAAGTCTCCCTTTCCTTGCATCACTATGTTTACACTTTAGTAGGCAGAGCATAAATTACAGTACTATCGGAAAACGATGTGTTATGCCCAGTTTAGCCTACATAAATACAAAATAGTGTTACATAATACATTGACGGCTGCATTTTATTGTAGAATTTGGAGAATAAATATTTTCTTTATATCAGTAGAGCATTGTTGGGCGACAGCTAACGGTGGCCACACGCGCGCCGGCCGCCTCACTTTACGGCCGCGTCACCGCCGCAGCCTCTTACAGCGTACGACAGCGACACGTTCTATTTGTTGACTTGCCTCTACTCTAAACAACACAGATTAGAGGTGACCTGAGTTACCTTCGGGTTGTAGTTTTATTGTTTGGTGCTCGTAGAGCAACCGTGAGACTGTATGTCTCTCGAATGCTGAATGCGCTTCTGGAGGGTAAGGAGTGCGACTTACTTGCTTGGCGATGGTCGGCAGGTGTGTAGCGTGTTTTTGTGAGACGATGGATGATAGACCTAATATTAGTGTCCCTATATGTTTGTTAACACTCTAAGTTCAAGTGTACTTTGAGTTGATATTTAGTTTCATAGTGCGTTCGATTTAAGCCTGTTATGCTGTGTAAATTGAAACAATTAAATAAATCTTTGTTGCATGTACTATTATTTGAGCCTTCAATAATGCTTGCGACTTTATTAAGTTCATAGGGTTTAACTAAACTGATTACGATGATGATGGACTGATACGAGATTGTATGTCTTTAATTTTTCAGGAATCCATATGTAGGTTAAGTTTGACTTGATTTCGAAATCTATTTGTATTCACATTGGTACCCGTATAGTGTAAATGGATCTGGAAATGATCGACCACCGGTAATGACGAGGTACCTACAGCGCGTCATTGTTCTCTCTTTTGAATCTGTTTTGATAAGAGCTACTTCAAGTCAAGCTTGTACTACCAAATGTATAAATCCGGTCGCATCATTTATTTCTTTTTGTTCACGCCTGACGCCTGCACTTAGCGGAAATATCTCTGCCTTTAGAACGGCAATTGTTTCTGTACTTAACTCGAAGCCGGCGAAAATTGTTTTAGACAGTCGTTTCGTGGCTGCCAAGCCCATAGGTGATCTAGGTCAATTGCGAGCTAAAATGGAATCACCATTATCGCATAGCTCCTATAGGAGAATGACGTAAGCTTATGGCAAGTAAATTGCATCGGCCACTGCCATTACTTCATCTAACAGTGGGAGACCTCATAAGGACATTTTAAATGATCGATGGATTCATTTTCCTTTGATGTTGTGTACGAGTCACCTGCGTCATGCGGTTGAAAGGTTATTCCAGCCGAGCTTGTAAACGGGGCTACAATTAATCAGGGCGTCGTAATTTTGCAGTTGAGAATGATTGTTATCATTGGGTCATATCGCAGCAATTGCAATGTGGCGCGGCGTGACACGGCCCGGTCATTAGCAGGGCTGCCACTTGGATTTTCGCTTACACCGAAATCACACTTTTTAATGCAGATTGTTGGTAGTGCACGAAACAAAGCTCTATAGTTTAGATTCATATATATTCAGACGAGTTGATAGTGAAATAAAATCGTGATTAAGTCCCGCGTATCTATAAATATGAGTGAGAATCGCGACAGTTTAAAACGTCCTGATGACAATGTTGGTAAGGTAATTTTATACTAGCTTTTAAGGGTGAATATCCCAGGCACATTTTTGACACGGCGGAGTAGTTATTGCCGCTGTTAACTGTTATTTACGTCTTATTGTAATTTTTATACTATAGCTGACATATCCCCCTATCTGTTACACAATATAAAACATTGACATGCCTTTTAACCTGGAAGAAAAAAAATGTTAAAGCTTTGATTTCCAATTTTGGTGGGCTGTCCGGAATCCATTTTTACTACAATATCATTAATTTGCTAAGAAACCCATGTGTAACACAAAATAACTTTAACCGTGGCATATTCTTAATTATTTAAGGAACATTATAAATAAATATCACCGTTGTGAGTTCGGTTATTGTGCCCAAAATCATACTTTAAACAAACGTCCGAGCGCGCGATCAAATTTTGGTGGACAAAGTTCGACTCGTTCTAATTCGCTTCTAAACGGCCCAGGAAGTATTAGCTTAACCTTCCGCGTACCTGCCAGTTACACTGCATTGACTGACGGTGAAAGTTGAAGTGTTTGTCACTGCGTTTCCGTTAATCACGTAAAAACCCAATTTTGGTGCAAAGGGCGTCAAAAATTTACCAATTTTGGTGACTCTTGAAAAAAATGAAAGGTGTTTAATTACAACGTGTCTTTTAATCCTAATTTGAGTGGTTTAGGGTTCTTTTTAACGGAAGTAGCCTGAATTTGTTATAAATGTAACAAGTTTTTTTTTAGACATTTTTTTTATCCCCGTTCCAATTTTGGTGGTCAAATTTTGGTGCTTGTTTCGAGCGACCAAAATTGGGAAACGCTACGAAAGGTGTAAAAATAGGCGTATTAATCATTTTTATTCGACAGTAATTTTAAGCGCAGAATTAAGAAGCAAAGAGAGAGAAAGATATCATATAAAAATAAAGGGAAAAAATTGCCACCAAAATTTAAAAATTGCCACCAAAATTGGCAAAAAACTACACTTGTTGAAATTCACCCTTAAGTAGGTACCTAATTAAGGGATAATGATTATATTGTTCGGGTTAAAGCTTGCAATCAAGACTTCAATCGCCTTCTCTTATGTTGGCTACATATTTAGTTGTATAGTAGGGCTTAAAATTGAGTAGACGAAATAGAAACATGTTTTTTGAATAATTTACCTAGTCTGACCCGACTCATGTTGAAAAATGCGGATAACCTACCTCGACTTGAAGCGAGATAGTGGTTGGTTGGTGTCCCCGAGTTGGAAGACTACTGAATTTTCATACAGTGTCAACAGCTGGCTCCTAGATGAAGCCAGAAACTTGGCGAGCTAAACTTGATTGAAGACTTGAATTATCCGTATTTTTTAAGAGAGTGCATCTCACGGTAGCATGTTCAAAACGTACTGTGACATCCCAATGAAACATCAACATGTTTTAACATCATAAGTAAAAAAGTAGTTAATAGTGTATGGATCTGTATGTCTGCTTAGCTATAACTAGTATAACTATCCCTGTGATTTAGTTCGTGAGCACTACTAATACGGCTCGTTTGCGCGTGCGCCGTCACGACCCGCGCCATTACCCAATAAAATTAATTTCACTTAATGCTCATCGATTATTGGATGTTATAATTGTGTAGTTTGCCGGCGATTGGGGCTCGTGATAGATCGGTGCCGCGGACCCCCCGTGCGGCTTCGCCGACATCAAATTTCGTAAATATTGTGAAAATTTACTAAGTACGTATTGAACGTAACGTGACGTTTAGTTTGTGTGTATTCTTTGAAGTGCCCCGATCTCGTTAATAGCCCGCTTTTCGAATAAAACCATCGTGACTATTGCTAACTGGTTGTTTGTTCTCAATGACGTTGTTTGCCTACGACATATTATCAATAGTGAAAAATATTATCTAACAACAAAGTCACATTACGGACATTTCTTTTTAAAAGCTTTCGATTAACTATTTTTAATTATTTTCCCTTCATTTTTAACTGAGGATTCATGCATTTAAGACAACAAAAACCACAGATTTGTTCGAAAGGAAGGCTATTTTAAAACGGAGTTATTCCTAAATATTTTAACACAATTGACGTAC
The DNA here is from genome assembly GCA_005406045.1 of Adoxophyes honmai. Taxonomy (NCBI): domain Eukaryota; kingdom Metazoa; phylum Arthropoda; class Insecta; order Lepidoptera; family Tortricidae; genus Adoxophyes; species Adoxophyes honmai. The sequence continues at coordinate 73,306 of BHDV01025231.1, forward strand.
ACTATTGCGAGTATTTATAGAGTTGGCTTGTTATTTTCAAAATTCGACAGGAAATAGTAACCTAAATTACCCTGACATATTGGGTGAAATGAAAAAAAAAGAAGTAAAATACGAACCTCTGGAAACCTTGTCTTCACTGATTTGCGAACACCATCAACCTATCGGAGTAGTAAACAGGTACAGGCATTGATGACCCTGCTTTAAAATATAACATTGACAGCGAAGACAAATGAATAATGAACAGCGAGGCAGCGTGATACATACGAATAGTACTCGCGTCCGCAACCGCCAGGAGGGACTGGTAGCGGTCCGAGGCACATCGCTGTAATGGTCAGCCTTGTAGCCCATCCATAACGAATTTCTTATTCATCGATATTAATACTGCTACATGACAACCGTCCGGTACAAATGAGCCAGCCGCTCAAGGCAGATTATATTTATGTGAACATCTTTTGATCCGCAATTAGTAGCGATGCCATAGCACCATTTACTCCGATCCCTTTTAGCGGGTTTTTTTGTTCCTTGTCATCTCACAGATACAATAAGAAATAATCCGTAACTTGATAATTGAACTCTGATATTCAGTCGTAGAGTAAAGTAGTAAGTAGTAACTTGCAGTTATTTGCATTATTGCCAAAATCAATAAATGATAATCTATCATGTGATTTGAACACTGATTAGTTCATTGAATAATTATGCATGCTCTCATTTGACTCGAATGCACACACACAGTTCTGTTGAGATGGCTCAAGTTCGTAATGAATTGGCTGATTCACAAAAAACGCTTTATTTTTAGTTCCGAGCAAATATATTTTATTAATTGACTTGTCAAAACACGAAGTCAAATTACGATCACAACTGGACTGGAGACAAATTAATACGTCCAGAGTGTATAAACATAATTTATTTAAAGATCGGTACCGATATATCTTACCAAAATATATAATATCTGTTTATGTTAAACGTATTTATGATGAAGTGATGATATTGCGTCGGTTTGTCATGAAAATGGTGTACACGTTACGTTAAAGTACTAGGCGATTACCACGATCTTGTAACTCATTTATCATTACATATCCTCGCGGGTACAAGCTCCATAGTACCGTCTTTGCCAGATAAAGGTGAGGGAGAGTAAACGTGTAATATTATATACTTAATGAACGTGTTTTAATCTTGGCTACTCATGGACCTGTAGTAACAGAATCGGGAAATTGTGAAAAGTTTATTTTGGCTGATTAGATCTTACTCTAATCATTTTAGTCATGAAATTTGTAAAAGAACATAAATAAAAAAAGTGAACAAGCATTTAATGCAGTTTAATTGACTTTGCTTGTTAATTACATATTCAATGGTTCTGACCCTTCCTCTGAGCTCATAACGTACGCCGAACACATTAGGTCTATAAAACGATTTCACTCCAAGCTCATGTTTTGGGTAAATATAACATAAATCTACTTAAGTAGCTTTAAAGGGAATTCTATTATAATTAGTTACTTCTTAGGGAAACGGGGTAATTCTACTTACCGTGATATATGCGCAGCGGTGATTAATAATCCGGTTGAAGTCAATGAAACGATCATTTCTTTCAACGGATCACCAATTTCCTAATTAAATTTACTGCTTTTTAAATTGGTTGTGAAATGATGCTTTCATCAGTGTATAATGAGGCGGCTGGCTTATCACTGGCATGCGGCGAGCGGCGCAGCCACCGCCCGGCGACGTAGCGCGGTGGACGATGGGGAAGGTTCTTAAAGATGTTTTAATCTAATAAGTTCTTGAAATTCTCGAAGACTACTATCGATCGCCACAAATGAAATAAATGGGCAGTATCAAATTCATGCTACATTTACCGAATAGTACGACAAAGCTTATGCAATGTAACGTAGGAATATAACTAACTAGGTACCTGCGTACTTTTAGGACGAAACAATCTGAAATTCATGCTTCAATTTTAAATTGAAGTATTAATTTTTAGGTTAGATTTTAGAGGTACGAGTAAGTGTCATATTTTGGATAGCTACTTCATCTTCATCCGAAGGTTTAAATCTCGATATTTTTGAGCTAGGAATGCTGATGAGATCATCGGTTATCATTGTCCGGCCACCTATGCCAACGCAAGTCCTCTAAGCACTTTGGATTCCGTGGACGCCCGAGCAACGCGGCACCCGCGCAGTAATGAACCTGATAACTTTCACCAGATGAATATCTAAATATTTAAAACGCGATAAAACATACTTTTAACGACTACCCTAAAAGTATTTTATTGGCCCAGAGACTTCGTATTCGACTTCGTTTCCACCTGATACAGATTACCAAAATTACACATACATTTTCTTTTATAGCCTTTAAACATTTTTATTTCAGATTTAAATTAATTGAGCGCAAACAAGATGCGGTTTATGATTCAAGAGTATAGGAGTCTTATTAATCTTAAATTATGGAAGCTAATGGAGATGGGACGGGGACTTTCAGCATAATTTAAGATTCGTTTAACACTTGATGCTATTTTTCATCAATTTTATTATAATTAGTGGTCGTAAAGATGAGGTAGCAACCGAGAATATGCCGAGAATAATAATAATGAGCAGCTCCAGTTGCGTTGCGAGTTTATTAGATTTTTTGGAGCATTTTTGTTTAGATTGATAATATTGAGATGATTTAAGTTACTTAGCTAAATTCTTTATACATATTATCTTAGCTGTACTACGTGAATAGTTACTATAAGGTTCGTATTTAATGGATTGGCGTGAAGTCACAGATTTAATTCATTATTTTTGTTCTAAATAGCCCGCTAAGTTATTCCTCGCCCGCAGCGCGGACATGCATTTGGAGTCTTTCCATAACCGTTAACAGCATCCCTAATGCGCTTATTAGACCGCCCGTCTCATTTTATTTACCCAAAAGTAAAATAATTACACATGTAATGTTCGATATTAATGTCCTGGTTGATATATTTATAGCTTTGATGCACGTTCGAGTGCGAGTTGGGACGACGATAATATTAAAATATATATTTTTTTGATAAATATTCATGAGTGATAGAGGCATTGCGATACATTACAAGGGCCATAAGTCAACGAAACGCCGCGCGCGGTGCTCTGGCGCCGGCGTCGGCCGCTCGCGCAGCCGGCGCGGGCGCACGCGGCCGCCGCCCGCCGCAGGGCTGCTGCGCAAACGACGCGGCAACTGGCATTAGTTAAATAGAGGTGAACTATCTCCTTACTTACATAAAAACCAAGATGTAAAAGTCGTCTTATGCAGCACAGTTTCTACGCAGTGCTATCAACCAAACAAATTTGGCTTAGTTTGTTGATTTTAAAAATCTATCGTTGTAACTGAGCGGTGGTAACCCTATTGGTGTATCGAATCATTTATAGCCATCCGACTTTGTCTAGCGACATGTCCGCGCAGTGAGACTTCATATTTTTATGGCACTATCACATAGCATTTTACAATTTTACCTGTCTTCACATAATTTAACTGTCGGCACTACGAAAGTGCCTATTACTTAGTTTGATTATAGTTATTAAAATAATTCGATCCTTGAATTGTTTGTTTGGTCCCGTCACTTTTGATATAACATGACGTACCTACCACACCATACCTTATTGTTTTTGTTTCATTGTATTTATAGAAGTAGGCAAAACTTATTAATGAGAACCACCGCGGCTTACAAGTATAGTACCTCAATCGAAAAATCATTAGTATAAAACAACATTACAAAAACTGTTTTGTTGTGGAACTTATTTCGTCTATACCATTTATGTTGTGAAGTTTAAAAGCAGCTGTATGAGCGTCGCGGGCGCACGCGCTGCGCACGCGTCAGCCCACGCCTCATTTGTTACGCCACCTCGCGGCCCGCTACCGGTATCATGCGATGTGAAAAATTACTAACCATCGTTTGTTTTTTATAGGCTTAGATTTAACTTACAGTTTGCTTAACAGATGATATAAGTACAATTTCTATTGATGTAATAAATGCGAAAGTAACTTCGGATTTTAATCTTTTCGCGCTTCAACGGCTCAACCGATTTCGACGAGTCAAGTACCTAAGTCAGTACCTAGTAGTTGTAGTTACAACAAATGATGATAGGTATAGATAAAAAGACAAGCGAGAAAAAATATCCAATACTAGAAAATGTTGTATTAACAAACATAACATTTCTACGAATGTAGATTTTATTTTATTTTGAAATGGCTTTCATGCGAGTTTGCACTTACGCCACATCCCTAAATATTTTCGTTATATCAAATTTTATTTCGTTCTCTCTATCAACACCATCATAATGGCGTTTTTATTTTTAACACCATTAACTATAACTTCGCTTCGGATTTCATTGGATTTTAATGATCCCAATAAAATTGTAATACATTTAAACATATAGAGCGCGTAATGTTAAACTCACCACGTGAAGAAATGCTCCGAATTTATGAACCTGACTTAATTTCGAAATTAATATCTCACCTTGATACCCACCGTTTATTTAAAATTATGAAGTTTGTTCCAGCAATTTTAATTTATTTTATTTGATCTGTTGGCAGTTTAATTTGCGACCAAAAATGTAATTACATTTATTACTTAAATTATTACAAATCGACAATCAGCATTGAGTTGCGGGCAAATAAAACGAAACCAGAAGAGTGGAGTCGCCCTTAGCATTAATATGTAAACATTTGAGTTTTATGTTTTGTTGCTTGAGTTCACGATTTTCCGTAGACTTAGTTTTGTTCAAATCAAAATCAAATCAAAATCAAATCAAATATATTTATTGCTAGAACATAGTATTACAAAAAAGATCTTAGTGTCAAAGCGTTCTTATGTTCTGCCCTCAATTAGGCGTGCAACATTAAGGATTATTACTGTCCCGGCAGTTACAATATGGGAAAAGTGTAATATTTATTTAATTAAATGTCAAAATAAAAAAATAATAATTATCAATTGTCATCAAAATAAAATTAATCAAAATACTTAATAAAACAATGTCACTCAATAAGTATAACATTACTAATAATATTTACATGTAAGAGTGGATTCTCAAAATTTAAGAATAGAAAAAATAACAATACAATATTTAGTCAAATACTTCATTGTCACAAATTATTACTAATATAAAGAATGTCAGTTATACATTACTCAGTTATACATTACACAGTTATAATGATAATTTTATGTTGATAATGATAATTGATTGATTCGTATTTATGTAGGTATACTGGTATTTACGCGGAACTTAATCACGGTAACGATACTCGTACCTACACAAATATGAGTGAAAATCACGAATGATTGATTCGTACCAATCGTATTTAATAAATTTATTTCTTTTTTGTAATAGACTGTGTTACGTGTATGTATCAGTGAGGAAGTGAGGATATCTTATTAATAATTATTTATTGTACCTATGCAAAAACATGAAAACATAGAAGTATTTTGATCCTATGATACAATCATTCGGGATACTATTAAGAATTAGGTATTGATACAGGAAACATAGTTTAAAAAAGGCGTCTATACCGAAAAACATCAAGTTCGACTTGTCAGTTCAGTTAGGTACTTACAACTATAGAAATATCATCTTAACTATAGTTATAAGAATGTCATAAAACATAATATCCTTATTACCTAATATTTCAGTCCCACTTAGAAAAGCAATGCGCGAAATTACCCCCACTACTTAAAATTTTGTTCTTAAATGTAAAATAGAAATTATAATAATTAATTTAAGGCGCAGCGCAGACGACAGACTTTTGTGCGATCGAGTCTGCGGAGCAATAAAATTTCTGAATGGCGCGCTGACAGTTTCCATTCAGAAATTTTATTGCTCCGCAGACTCGATCGCGCAAAAGTCTGTCTTCTGCGCAGCGCCTAAGCGCGATTGTTACACGATACACGAATTTGATTTTTTATGACATACCTACATACATCACGCCTGTAGCATTCTCAAATAGCTAAGCTAGCTAAAATGCTACGACGAAATTACGACTATTTCACGTTCCATGGCCACTTGTAGCATGTAAATTTTTTTAGGTTTACAGTTGACAGATGTAATAGTGACAGGTTGCTAGCCTATCGCCTAAAATATGTTAACCTATTTCCTTAGTCGCTTCTTACGGCATCCACGGAATAAATGGAGATGTGTTAATCTAAACCCGATACAAGGGGGGTTTTTTTATGACATTAAATTTAAAAAGCCGCTCCACGGCCGTCCGAGTGCCCGTGCATGACACAAGCCGAAAGTTGTTCCGTTAAGTCAGTTATGATAATTACGTGCATCTCCTTAATAAATATGAGTGCGGGTTGAGTTCGGGCTCTTATAAAAACGAATGTTTGACCCGTGCTCCGCTCATGAATATTTAATATTTACAAATTATTAATCCAACACTTATCCCGTTCGCCCTACGGACGCATTCCTATTTGATAGGCCGATCGTTGCTGCATTATAATGATATCGCGGCTGTCACGCGACGTGAAGGCTTTATGAAGATTAGAAAACAGAGTGCCCCCGCGCCGCCGCTGCCGGCCAATTCGCCGTTGCATTCTATTTGATCCATATTCTAGCCCATTGTATAAAATTCATTGGAGTACTCGCAATTTTAGTACACCACTCTACCCTGAAGTAGAATGAAATAAATGAAGACTCGCTAAAATATATACATACATATTCTCACGCCTGTAATCCCAAGAGGACAAGGCAGAGTACATGAATTCAAAACTCCAATGCCACGTTCTGCTATTTCAGGGTAACTAGATGGTTAATCGTGATATTGCAGTGACAGGTGGCTAGCCCATCGCCCACAATACACTAACTCTTTGCCAGAGTTGACTCTTACGACACCCACGGGAAGAAAGGGGGAAGTGCTATTCTAACCCGGTACCTCACTCACTTATGTGCTTATGACGTTTTTTCTTACATGGGATTTTAAGGCTGGGTATAAAGCCAGTTAAATTTTTTATTGTATGATACGATAACTCTACATTTGCAGCAACTGATTCGATTTCATGTTTTTGGCAAAGAAAACACTAGCAATTGCAAAAAAAAGTAAAACTGAGCTCTCCGATTTGCGATTTGGCTTTATACCTATCCTCTCTCTTAACTTATTGTTCTAATCGATAGAAACTATTGCAAGTCATTTTTGATCTACTTCCAATTTACGGATTGCTTTTAAAGTTTATTTTTGATCCTGCAGGGCTGTCATGCGGGCATAGTACTAAATGAAAAATTTTATTTTTTTTACTGCCCAACGTAAATACAGGTGTAGCTTTGAAAAATGAACTAAAAACATTACCTGTGCTTATAAAATTTGAGGGTTGCCCTCGATTTCCCTCATATTCCATCATCAGGTCAAGATATGCTGACAATGGGACCATCTGGAAACTATATCCTTTCAAACAAAAAAAGAATTTTCCAAATCGATCCAGGCGTCTTCGAGTAATCAGCGGACACACATAAAAAATAAACATAATAATGATAAAAAACAAAGATCCCGACGAATTGAGAACCTCCTCAATAATAAAGTACCTACTGCAAATAATGGCTTACGTAGGCACGTTTTAATTCTAACAGAAGGATTTAAGATTTAATGTAGGTATCTCTGTCGCAGAAAACCGATCAATTCTGGTGAACAGAAACGAAACGTGCTAAATACCGGTATTAGTTAAGAACCGTTCTAAAACCGGTAACCGAAACCAAAAACGCTATTCATTTCGGTTTTGAGTGTAGAGCCAAAACCAGTTTGAATAAAAATACCGATATCCGATCCCTGATTTTAATCTTGTTGTGAAATGATCCATACTCTCACCTTCGTCTTGTCTCATGTTAAAAAAATTGTAGCTATTGGCTATTGTACTGCTTCTCGTGCCAAAATGTTTGTCAAACTCTGTGACTAAGCCGTCCCACGTTTTAATTTCTTCTAAGTTGTTGTAAATATCCAAGATGTCTTCGCCTGCACTGATTAAAAAGATTGCAATTTTTCTTTGGTCACTTTCCTCTATTAAGCCCGAAGCTTCTAGATATATTTTGAACATTTGTTTATATTTTTTCCAAGAGATTGCATCCTCGATCCTGCAACTGGTGGGCAGCTTAATGCCCGCTATTATCTTAACTTTTTCATCCATTTTCTGTCCACACAGGTATTTGTTTTATCGTTTAATAAACTGCTTGCGACCACGCACTCCTGACACCGTGTGTTGTATGATTACTGCATTGATGATAATTGATGAAGATAAGGAAAGGAACTCAATTTATAAATAAAACTTTAGCGTCCATGGTAGCCATCTTTATTCTGATGATGCTCCTCTTACCACAGACTAGCCTAATATATGACACAGTCAGTATAATAGTGACCGTTTGCTAACCTATCTCCTAAAGCATACTTAAACAAATGAAAGACAAAAAATAAATAAGTAACTTTATTGCATCGGAGATGCAATGTCTAAATGATGCCCCATCGAATGTAGTCGCCAACGATTCCGTTGAGTCTGTCTATGGCGAGCTGGTTCGGTTCCACCATGAGGTTGTCGAAATTTTCAAACTTTGGAGCATTCTCCGGTTCTACCGTCAGCAGCGACAACATGGTAAGCCCCAGGAATATACCTAAATGCTTTGTCTGAAATATAAAAAAAACTTGCTAATTTATTTATACAAGTCAAGGTACATAATTTACATTAATATGTAGATATATCCTGTTCTTTGAAAACACAATTTTGCTATCAATCACTAAGTAGGTATGATATTTTTTATCATTTCAACTATAGGTATTTGATCGATTCAATGTAATTTTGTTTGTCATCTAGTTAGTGATTAAGGTAGGTAACACAAACTTATAAAAAGCGGTTTTCATTTTTGTCGTCTAAAAACTAACCACTAAACTACTTCCAGTAAGTATTATAAAAAATGGATTTGTCAAATTTAGAGCATGCTTACCTGTTCTAATTCATCTTCAAAAGTTTTTCTGGGATAGACAGTGCTGATGTCAATGTGAAGGTCTTTCAAAGCCTTAGTAAGTTCCGTGTAGTAGTGTTCTAGAAGTTGTTTATAGTAGTATTTGCGAAATTGCGCGTCCGAGCCAGAAAAGATGAAGTACACTAGGTCTGTGGCAAGCAAACCAGTTCGATAGGTCTGATAATCAAGAGGAACAACTTCTAATTTTCCATTCTGAAATCAAACAATCAATTTAGTTACTTAAGCAGAAATAATAATGAGAATTGGATAACTATTAAAAAAATCAACATTTGCGATTTACTTTGAAGCAAACATAGCGAATACTTACGCGTCTTCTGTGCATCAAGTTACTTGGCCTGTAGTCACCGTGAATGAGATATCCATTAGCGATCGGCATCCATAAAGCAGTTAGTTGATCCATTAAGTTATAATTTTGTAAATACTTCTGCATTACAGGTTTATATTCTTCTTTAATCAACTGAGTTCCAGTTTTTATAGCTTGTGTCATAAATACTTCTTTCATTTTATCCTCGGTCTCTGCAGATTCCATAGACATAGCATTTTTGTTGATTTTCTTAAATTCTTCTGGGTTTTCTTCTTTGTACGCTAATCCAAGTGCGTGGAACTTAGCCAGTTCTTCAATAGCTTTGGACGCATAGTCCCAGTTGAAAGTTTTCAGCCTATCAAAATTACCAAATCCTTTCGCTCCCAAGTTTTCTAGCACTAATGTTTCTTCGTGTTCGATTGACTTGAATCCATAGAACTTAGGGATGTAAAGCCTGTTTTTTTCCGGGACGCCGTGTTTTGTATAGAGCTTTTCAAAAGCAACGACGATTTCAGCGTAGAAATAACGTTCCATTTCGTAGACTTGAGCAAACTGACCTCCCGTAGCATCTCGGAAAGATTCACTTATGTTGGCCACTTTGGCAAACAACTTGATATCTTGTTTAGACTGTTCGGATACGGTAGCGAGGTACAGAGCGCTAGTGTAGTTGGCGCCGCCAGACGATATTGCTTCTATTTCAATGGTTGCATCTTTGTATCCATTGTCTTTCGCAATAATTTTAAGGTATTCTTGTAGATTTTTTTCCACGTCTGCCATCGTGATAACAAGCCTGTGTCTTGCGATACGCGTAAAGATAGAATAATTTGGTTGTAATCGAATGCGACCACTTTTATACAACATTGATAACACCGCATTGTATTACTATAGTAATCAGCAGTAGGCGTTGAGTCATTGTCGTCAAGTTTACAGAATAAGAATGAATAGTAGATGTACGTAGTTTGTTTTTGAAAGATCGAAACAATGAACAATAAAAAAAAAACTGGTGAAATTAGCCGCATAAGTGTCTAATCTAATCAATTTAATTTTATCTGACAAAAAAGTCAATTAGTTATTGTAAACGTGCGACATAAACACGGAGTTAATGAGTAATTCTTTCAGAAATATGTAATAATAGGTAGGTATATAATTATGTCACCGGAAAATAACACATTCCGTGATTTTATAATTTTCCTAGGAAATTTATAAACTTCCGTAAGATTCCAAACGAGAAACAAAAAAATGTTTTATGCGCACATTTTTACAAAACTTTATCTAATCTAACCTAACGTAACTTAATGTAACACAACAAAAATTGATCTGACCTAAATTAATATAATCCAACCTAACCTAACATTACCTAAATTGATTATTTTACGAAAATGCGGCCGTTAAATAATACAATTTGTCTCCCGTTTGGAATCTTACGGAAGAGTATAAATTTCCTAGAAATTTTTCGTAAATTTATAAACTTACGGATTGTGTTATTTTCCGGTGACCTATATAAGGTATAACACAACTTCCGTGTGGTGTCGGGTTTAGAATAACACCTCTCCATTTCTTCCGTGGATGTCGTAAGAGGCGACTAAGGACACAGGTTAAGGCGAGCTTCTACTAGCGCAACGCGCTGATTTATACCCCCGCGCCCCTCCCGCGCAAAACCTACGAACGCCGCGCTTATTGTGAACTTTGTAACAGAGGTCACGAGTGCAGCCACAGTCGAATAATAAACAGTACTGTTGCGATCGAAATCACGCTGGCATTTAAATGTTTAGTTGCAATTATTAAATGTTTGATTTTTATCACACAAACTGCATATGTGAGATTTATCAATAAATTTAATGAGCGTTTATAAGCGGTCATTGGTTTAGAATCTTAACCAATGGCCGCTTGTATCTTAACTTAAGATACCTGCCATCTCCATAGAGCTTATAACCTGAAGCGCGATTCTCTGAGCCGAGCTATTTGATCTAACTTTGTTGGTGATTTTGTTTCGCTTTTGGAATGTGTGACCTTAAAATTATAGCACACGTATGAATTAAAAAAAAACATTTGTAGGAACAGCTTATACAAGGTGGAAAGTTTCAATGGGCCCTGGAGGGGAACTAATCTAAATCCTTTAGTTAGCTCATTTTACTGAAAGCAAACGTTCCTTTATTTTTAAAAAGGAATAAAGCTGCATTAAAATATTTTTGAAATTGTGCTTGTCTCAACCGGGAATCGAACCAACTAAAAAAAAAGTTTGCTTGTTTATTACACGAATTGGTAGGACTATTGTATAGGATAAAATTTGTTCAAGAAACATTTGGTCTTACACTTAGATAAGTACGTGATATCCATGAAATTGAATATTTATTACATGTTTTTTTAACAATGCCTAGTACTGCAGCGCTATTGTCTAACGAGCCAAAAAACTAAATTCAAAAATGGCTTCAAAATTGATACATTTCAAAGCGAACTGACACTAAAACTGTCAAACTAAACACGATTTAGATTTTTGGTGCGTTAGACAATAGCGCTGCATACTAGTACTACGCATTGTTAATAAAAACATGTAATAAATATTAAAAAAAGCGTACTATACAATTGATGAATATTTATGTGATGATAACATGGATTGGCCAAGATTAAAAGAATAACATTGTTCCTGTGTTGGTGTGTGTGCTATACTTTAATATTTTTCATTTGTGTTCCCTATTCGATTGTTCCGAGTGCGAGTGTTAGTGAAATTTGGGTGCATTTGTGTATGTTTTAATGGTACCTGGTCCTGCTGCCACTGTTTTCTGCTAGGCTATAATAATATCTGTATTTTTTTTTTTAGTTTAACGTAATTTGGCAATAACTCTGTAATAAATTCCGCTGTAAGTGGGAAATTTTGTTTTATAACCTAGACATAATTGTTGCTATGTCGTATGTAGATATAATAGTTTGACATGAAATGTATATTTCATGATTATGTATACCTTTTAGACAAAGGGAGACTTTTTACATCTCCTTTCATCTTAATTGACGATGGAGGCACTTTACACCTCTATTAAACTTAGATTAAGTTAGTATACAGGGTGATAATGAAATCCGTAACGAAAAAAATTCCTGATACTCAGAATCATTAACACATTACAATGGTAAAATAAAAAAAGCACTTTTTTTTTCTTTTTTTCTCATCGGGAAATTCCCAAAAAAATATTGATTGTGGGCATACTACAAACCGCGGCGCGCTAAGGGCTAAAATTGAAGGCGTGTCGTGCGAATGACCAGATGGGACCAGTAAAAGCGCAGTAAATGTAAAGCCGGGGATACACATGCCCGTAGCTTGCACACTAGCATACCAGTTCCTTGCAAGTACAGTCATGTTTATCACTAACTGCCATGCCTGTAACTGGAAGCTAGCTAGTTACAAGTAGCTGACACAACATTTGATTTCCTTGCATGCCCGCTAAAAGAGGGGCCGAAGGGAGCTGCTAATTCGGCACGTGTGAACTACCGCGAAAGCTACGGGCATGCCAGTAGACAGTACAAATGAATCACCTGTAGCTCAAAATCTTAGTGTTATTTCCAATTTCGTTATTGCCGGGATGGCATTTCGCATGTGAGTATCCCCAATTCTTCCTAACAACTTCGATTTTTATCCATGTTGTAGGTAAGAAATACTCTCACGAACTGCCTATGCTGCGATGGTAATACTGACATGCAAGGGCACATTATGCATGCCAGTGTTACTTGCAAATGTATCCGCAGTACATGCCAGTAACTTTCATACCAGCTAATTTACTAGCATGTGTATCCCTGGCTTAACTGTTTAGTGGACGGTAGTTTTACATTTGCCACAATAATTGAGCGCATACCTACCCTAAATAAAAAATGAAATCTCAAGCGCGCAGTCGACTCGAGCTAATCACCCCGTTCGTACGTACGATACGTAAGCGCGAATTGTGCGAGTTACAATGTCGTCAGAATTTTCAAATCGCGAGTACTATGAAATGGTGCGAGTGTACATCGAAAGCGGCGAAAATTTGGAGGGTGCCCGTAGATGGTATCGGGATGAAAGTGTACCTAGACTCCGGGCTCAGGGACTCCGAGACCCGCGGTTCCATACGTGCGCTCGATTTTAGCAGCCCCCTTGTGATTTTTATCTTTGGGGCGAAATCAAGCGCCGTGTGTACATGAACGAACCACAAAATGTACAGGATCTAAAAGACAAGATTGTGAGTGCATTTTCTGAAGTGAAAAGTGACACTGAAGTGCTAAGGAGAGTGAATGAGAACGTTTTAAAACGTGCAAGAGTGTTTGGAGAAAAATGGACTCCATTTTCAACACTTATTAAGGTACGCTTAGTTTAGATTAGTAGGATAGAGTTGATTTTTTATTATTATTGTACATAAGTTGATTTCAATTTCTACGCCCGAATGCCGAATTTAAGCAAACCTAATTTTATTTTTAATCTACCTTACGTAACCTACAAGTTTTCAAGTAACTGATTTTTATAAAACTTCTGAATTTCGACGGTCCTAAGCCCGTAAAAGTAGGAAGGAAAAATTGCAACTTATGTAAAAAAATTGTAGGTACTGAATAAGCCGTATTAATTTCTCGCATGGAAGTGAAGGCGCACTAAGTACCTATGAGTCGCGAGTGCGGTAGACGACGCCCAGCGCGCTTGTATTTACTTGACCGCGCGGTGTCCATAATGTTAGTACTTTTTCGGAAAACTTTGATGATACATAACTTCTTATTTA
>BHDV01025231.1:95776-107639 GCA_005406045.1 Adoxophyes honmai
AACTTCATTATCTATCTCTCCACCAATTTTCGTGACAATCGGTGCAGTAGCGGCGGAGTACGAGCCCGGACGGACGTTCGGACGGACGGACATAACGAAACTATAAGGGTTCCTTGTGAACTACGGAACCCTAAAAATAGTATTCATCGTCAAATGTAATTTAGGCATGTAATTCGTCACATAGTGTCTTACCTACTAAATAATATCGGCGTAGCAACAATTAGCAAAAAAGCAAAATTAACATGAAAATGAAAAAAAAAACTTTAAAGAAAAAAAAAATAATGCGCTCGCCAGTATAATTATATTATGAAAAAATCATGTTCAGAACTATAGTTCCAACGCTTTTTTGTCTAAAACTCAGGAAGCAACCGAAGTTAGGACTTTAATATTAAGTATTGTGATAAAAAATTATGGGTAGAGGTACACTTGTACGCAAATCTTGCAGATGGATTTTAATGAATCTTTAGAACAATATAGGTCATATATTAAAATAACACAAAGATCGTTCAAAGTACCCATCGTTCGCTTATGAAGTCACGGACAGAAGTAATCTCATACTTTATGAAAGCGAAATGAGCATTAAATTTGAAGGCAACTCATCACTTATTGTTATATTAACGTACACTTACACGTTTTCCTAACGAACCGTTTTCCTGTTGACAAAATAACGTTAGCTCGCGCCGGTTGCCGCGTCTCCACTGAAATACGTTTGAAGATAGTCGTAGTCTATATTTAGGCACTTACACTATCGTATAACGACAAAGAGGAAGTTTGCAAAAGGAGCGTTAACGTTATTTACGTAAATTGATTTTCAGGTAATCACTGCGACCGGATTTTGCTTTTTGGATATTATCAATATAACGTTACTTACGATGATATAATTAAACTAGATACTGTCGATGATAAATTTCTTGTGTGCGAATAAAAAAACAATGCATTTAATAAATAAGCAATGGGCTATACCTAGTTACCGGCATAATTTTTTCCATGTAAAAGCGATGATGGTGCCGGGTTAGAATTGCACCCCCCCCTTTCTTCCCGTGGGTGTCGTAAGAGTCGACTCTGGTAAAGGGTTAGTGTATTGTGGGCGATGGGCTAGCAACCTGTCACCGCAATATCACTATCTGGTTACCCTGAATTTGCTAGACGTGGCACTGGATTTTTGAATCCATGTGCTCTGCCTACCCCTCATGGGAATACACGCGTGAGAATATGTATGTATGTATGTAAAAGCGATGCGCGAACTTACCCTACTACAAAAATCTTGCAAAGTTTGATATCGAGGACTATACCAAGTAACTTCAAGCCTAGTGACCCTGAAATCTGGGACGTAAATGTCGTAAATATTTTGTTATGTGTTTCGTCTCATTTAATAGTTCTGCGCATTATATTTTTGATGTAAGTAC
This sequence comes from Adoxophyes honmai, assembly GCA_005406045.1. Lineage (NCBI taxonomy): Eukaryota > Metazoa > Arthropoda > Insecta > Lepidoptera > Tortricidae > Adoxophyes > Adoxophyes honmai. Next base: position 97,183 of record BHDV01025231.1, read on the forward strand.
GAATTATACAAAGTGCTTTGTGTATCTCGCACATAGAGGACTGAACATCTAGAGAAACAATGTTTGCCATCCAAGCCCGCTAAAAGTTAGGTAGGTTTATCACTTACCTAACCGTCCGTTACCGTCACTGTCACAGAAACTGTGCCGATAACCATAGAAAAAAAGGCACTATCGTTACGCGCGTCTTTGGCCGGCCAATAAAAGCACAGCGATCGCCTCGATTGTTTGGCGGAATCGTCTTCGAATAACCAAAATGACATTAGTACTCTAGTGGGTCTGTCTTCTATGATCTCGCAAGTGGTGGCCATTATGGTAGGTAGTCCGTGAAAGTAACGGTGACTGCTAAAACGATGCAATGCAGGTATTGTAAAAAAAACGTACAAACCTACTTGTAATTTGTTTACCCGTGTCGGGTTTAGAATAAAATGCCTCCATTGCTTCCGTGGGTGTCGTTAGAGGCGGCTAAGAAAATAGGTCCGTGTATATTTCAGGTGACAAGCTAGCAACCTATCTCTATTATACCTCGAAACTAATGTAATATTTCGTGCGCTCTGTCTACCCTATTTAGGAATACTAGCGTGATATAATGTAAATACTAATAATTTGTTTGTATGACTTTAAACATCTTTAAAATTTCAAATCGTCAAGTATAATTGATATCTTTTGAAGTATTTTCGACCTTCTACGATCACAATATATGTACATAGGCTTTTGTATTATGTATTTAAAAACCAGATTCATAATAAAAAGTTTCCCCAAGCGCTTAAGAAAACATAGGACAGTCATAGATATGTCAGAAGAAGATAGAAACAACTTTTGCGCACCTGATTTAGGTGAGTTCCGCGATGCTTGCTTGGTCTTAAACTTGAACATGTTGTGTCTGATTCTTGTGTGTTTATCGGTGGTCGGTGGTAGTCGAATATTTTAGAGTTTGCATGGTGTTTATACAAGGGACCCAATCGATTTTCATAAGATGAGTAGACCCTGAATTAAAAAAAAAAATATCCCATTCATTTTTAGGGTTTCGTACCCAAAGGGTAAAAAAGGGACCCTATTACTGAGACTTCACTGTCTGTCTGTCTGTCTGTCTGTCTGTCCGTCTATTACCAGGCTGTATCTCACGAACCGTGAAGCTAGAGAGTTGAAATTTTCACTAACAAACAACAATTATAATAACTAAGGGGAAGGGTCCCATAGAAAAAACATGTTTTTTTTTGCTGTTGTGGTACGGAACCCTTCGTGCGACTCGCACTTGGCCGGTTTTTATTTTTAATATACCTATGAAAAACCCAAGTTTGATACAATGTCAAAAACTACACTAGTTTAGAGTTGTTTTATGTGAAAGTTTTTTAGGGTTCCGTACCCAAAGGGTGAAAACGGGACCCTATTACTGAGACTTCGCTGTCTGTCTGTCTGTCAGTCTGTCTGTCTGTCCGTCTGTCACCAGGCTGTATCTTAAGAACCGTAAGAGCTAGGCAATTGAAATTTACACAGATAATATATTTCTGTTGCCGCTACAACAACAAAAAATACTGAAATCAAAATGACAAAATAATATTGATATTGTGATATAAGGATATGCCACGAGTATTTAGCATAATATCAAAGTCAAAGTCAAATAATTTATTGTAAGATCAGAAAAACGTAATATTGAATTGGTACATGCTGGTATGGTAATTTTATTATTACATGTAGAGGTATTTTACTAAATTTTCTTTCGCTGATTGTACGTACTATGCATTTCAGTTACACAATACTTTCAGCTTATCAGATCTGCTATTTGATATTGTCATAATCATATTTTTTTATCGTAAGGACAAAGAATTCTATTAGGGTTCCCAACCAAAATAACATCTAGCCTGGGTCAGTATCCCACTGCTGGGCAAAGGCCTCCCCCATGTCCTCCATTCGTCCCGATCTAAAGCAGTCTGGGGCCAGTCGCCAAGAAATAAGTCTAGGTCGTCCCGCCATCTCCGTCTGGGCCTGCCCCGTCGTCGCCATCCATCACCCACCCACTCTGTAGTGTGTTTGGCCAAAATAACGAAATTAAAACCTTTTGATACGACTTAGTCCCGCCAGTCCGTTTTTCCGTCTCGGCTAATAATGTAGTTTAACTTCTATTTGACGTTTGCCTAACTATGTTTTGGCTATCTACCTACATATATTCTTATTAAAAATAAAATTTTAAAATTTGTCGCCCTTTTCATTTAATTTCTACATATTATTTTGTTCTATTTCAAATTTCTTACAGAATCATCACTACATCGAATGTACAATTAAAGATATTGATTGATATCACAACAGTAAAACAAGCGCAGGAACAACTAGGGAATGTGCGATTTCATTATAGACGGTGAAATTTTAAGGACCAGCCAAACCAAAGTCTGCGTAGTAGTGACTTTATAGGTCGTATTGAACAACTTTTATTCCCAAAACCATGAAATAAAAATTGGCTGTTTGATACAAATCACAGCACATCTATTTTTTGTTTCGCGATTTTGGCATTGGTCTCATAAAAATTGTTTTTAATAGCAATAAAGTCACTGCGTGGTCTATTTTTAATTTATGAAAAAATCTTATCGTTATGTAAGAAAATTATGATATCATTTGATTAAGCGACGCACTAATCTAGCTCGATCTTGGCGGTTTTTGGACTTAATGTCTGAATTGGCATGTCATCCTTACATACAGGTTATTGTCGTTGCTGCGTGATATAGTTTAATACCTCTACTTAGACATTACACTAATAATGATGCGTCATTCAAATTTTATTCGATGCCTGTAATAGGCAACGTAAACAATTTATTTAATTAGTATCAGAAAGCCTTTCATAAGCCACATTAACTGTGGTTTTACTACGTGCGATTGTGGTTTAAATCTGTGGTTTGGAAGTATAATTAATAGAAATTAATAATGATAAATTAAATATGGGGAACTTCCGAAGAGTCAGTTCACTATGTTACTTTTACATAATATTTTATATTAACTTATCGTAATGAGGAAAGTGAAATTTATAAATTTAAACAAAAACATATTCATAAATAAAGCAGAAGTTCTTTTTAAAAGCAGACGAGGTTTTTTTTTTCAACCTATTAGTTGGTCCAGTGTACTACGTATCATTTCATGGTTTTTTTTTAATGCGATATGACGTTAGACATATAAACTTTTAAGCTTTGTTTAAATGTTTTACGGTATTTTCAATTTTAAGCGACACAAGCGGACATACTGGTATTGTATAAGATGCTAGACAGGTGCAGGGGTATGTAATTACTTCTTAAGAATCAATAAAGTAGAATAAAAGTACTACAGAAGTTAATATGCATTACACTACTTAACAACGAAGCAAATAATCAATCCCAACATATTCGCACCCGATTTTCTACCATCCTATAGGTATTTTGCACAACATTAATAAATAAATATCTAATCAGCCTTTTAGCTCATCGTCTAAATATACCTGTGTCATACTTACGAGTAATTCACAAGTTATTATCGTTGCTACGTTTACGAGCTCCGCGTCACGTATATTTTTTATTTAATTTAAATGTATCGATATATGTATATCTACGGTTAGACCTAACAAATACATAAAAGTGACGAACAATGTACAGGAAAATACATTATTTTGTAAAGTTAAGAACTAAACGCATTCAATATATTTGTGTGTCTATTTAATTTAGTCATAGTCTTTTGTCTAGTAGAGAGTATGTCTAGTATAAAGATATTGTTTTGTGAAAATTTTAAGTTAATTTTAAGTAAGGAATTCCATTTTACTGACTTCCATTTTGCCTAAAGTTTTTTGAATCCAGTTTATGTTGTATTTCTAAGTATTTCCAATCCACTAATCCAGTTTTAAAGTTTAGGTATGTTGTAGTTGTATGCTGAAGAATATGGTACAAGAATTAATTATAAATGAGATTTAAAAACAATTTGATAGCACTGTTAATACATACATACATACAATCACGCCTATGTTCCCAAACGGGGTAGGCAAAGCATACGAAACGTGACATAGACAAAACCATGATATTGACTATTTTACGCTTCGCAGCCACTTCTAGCATTAGATTTGATAAGATATGGAACAGGTATAATAGTGACTGGTTTCTAGCCTGTCGCCTAAAGCATACTTAAACCTATTTTCCTTAGTCGCCTCTTACGACATCCACGGAAGAAATGGAGTGGTGTTATCACAGTTAATGCGGTGTATAAATAGGCTTTCTGATACTGTTATCAGTTTATCACTAACCATCCGACTTGCACTACGCACCAACTGCCACCTGAACTGTAATAGTGACAAGTAAATGCCTCTTTTACAGATCTTCAAAAGTTAAATTATAGTCAAGGATTTATACATAAATATTTTAACCAGTGGTCGGTTACACGCGTCTGAAAACCCCTGTAAAATATTTCCTGAAAAATGTAACAATTGGCCTTGTGGGAGACTAATGTTTCATCGCTTTTCAGGTCCATGCGCCCTTTATTATACCTACGTTATGTCCCGCACGCATGTCCTTTTAGCCGGACTTAGCTATTAATAGAGGAATTATATACATTTTGAAATGCAAATGAACCGAGAAAGCTGAATTTTTGATATGACGTAGGGAATGCCCAAAAAAGTTTAACTTGAAATTGTCGACCAAGATTTCCTATGTGGGTTTTCCGCCATCTTGAAAAAAAGGTTAAGATTGGTTTTTTGACAATAACTCGGCTATCCGACGAGATACGATAATTCTGTCAAGGAGTTTTTTCTAGCTCTCTTTATGTTCTATAATTTATGCATAAATACAGTTTGCGTAACATGCATCGTTATCGAGATATCGACCGAAAACCATATTAGGATAATGAACTTTGTTTTTTTGGCTATTTCCTATTTTTTGGTGACAAATATCTTTAAATTTGCTAAGATAAAACTTTTCGATCATATTCAGACTTACAGTTTGGTCTTTTATTTAATTTTTTGACAAAAATTGCGATCTCTCGCGGTCCACGAAGTGAGATTTGAATTTTTCTGTCCAGCGCGTCCAGTCGGCAAGCTGATGGTGCCCAGTGGCAGCGCTTTGACCTGATTGGTCGTCATGGAGTGCATTAATTTTATACATTTTGAAAAAAAATCAACCCAGAAAGCTAAATTTTTGTGATGATTTGGGGGATACCCAGAAAAGCTTAACTTCAAATTGTCGACCAAGATTTCCTATGTGGATTTTCCGCCATCTTGAAAAAAAAGATTAAGATTGGTTTTTTGACATTAACTCGGCTATCTGGCGAGATACGATAATTCTGTCATGCAGTTTTTTGTAGCTTTTTTTATGCTCTATAACTTAGGTCGAAATATATTTTGCGTAACATGCATCGTTATCGAGATATCGGCCAAAAACCATTTTCGTCTTTTTCGATCGATATCTCAATAACAATGCATGTAAAGCAAAAATGTTTTACGCATAAGTTATAGAGCATAAAAAGAGCTAAAAAAAACTTTTTGACAGAATGATCGTATCTCGTCGGATAGCCGAGTTAGTGTCAAAAAACCAATCTTAACCTTTTTTTCAAGATGGCGGAAAACCCACATAGGAAATCTTGGTCGACAATTTCAAGTTAAGCTTTTTTGGGCATTCTCTACGTCATATAAAAAAATCCGCTTTCTCGGTTCATTTGCATTTCTTTGGGGTCTATATCGGATGGCATAAAATTTTTAGTCCTAACGTTGTATCGCATAACGTCTTTTGTCCTAATAACGTATGGCATACACATTGTTCCGCATAATTTTGTTTGTCCTAAATTGTTGCTCCTACTATCGTTTGTCCTAAATATTATTTGTCCTACCGTTTGATGTGGCTAAGATTGATCTGTCGAATCGATGCGCATAATAACGCCTGGAGAAATCTTAGTAGTAGTATTTTATTTCCTAACTAGTTCTGGCGTTTAGCTCGCTCGTCACGGTCACGGTTCTACCTAACACTCCTCCTCGCTTCGCTCGTCGTCGTACCTAACCTGACTGAAATCTGACCTGCCTTAATTTAGAACACGTTAGGATAATCGATGTTAGGTATATGAAGCTTTAGGTAATTAGAATTTAGCATTATCAATAGTAGGACAAACATTCTTTAGGACTTTAAAAGAGTATGCGCAAAAATTATTAGGACAAACGAGTAGTATGCGATTCAACAGTATGCCAAACATTCTCAGCCAAACATTTTTAGGACAAAAAACGTTATGCGAAACGAAGGGCACCCATTTCTTTGCCGTTAATTCCTACGTAGGAATTAACGGCAAAGAAATGGGTGCCCTTCGTGACAGGCATATATCACGAATGACAGTATTATATATCGAAATAGATACCGCGAGTTCCTGCATTTATATGAAAACCAAGCGTGCCACTTCTACCTACTGTAACGTCACATGAGCGCTTTAGCGATGGGATTGACAGTCCGAGTGAAGCCGGTTCAAAGGTGATGCCGCCTTATTCAATTTGTCCTGTCTTTTGGTTCCATTTTGGCAACTTGTATCATCTATTTCGGTATAAGTCTGTGGTAGCGATACTACGCGATCTAAGAGCCGGAGTAGGTACAAAAAACTGGACAATATTTCTGATTTTGTGTAATCTTGTAAGAACTTCACAGGGTTTCACAGACCACTGGTTAAAATATCTACAGTCAATTTCCGGCCATCCTGTAGGTATATGTAACATGTCGTGTGTTCTGCCTACTTTATTTGTTATCACAGGCGCGATATTTATGTGTAAATCGTGATATTAAATGCGAAATGCGTTTAGTAGTGGCAGAGTAGTCTCAAATGAAAGCTGTTCATCAGGCACTTCGTTTGAGATACGCCCTAACTTGTTCGTCAGTGTATAGGTTTTTTATGTTACTGAAAACGCGAATGTTTGTACCGCGACGAGTTCCCAAAGTCGTATTCCCGTAGACAAAACCACGACTATCTCACGTTTCACGGCCACTTATAGCATATTTTTAGGTTTTAAGTTGGCAGGTATAATAAGGACAGGTTGCTAGCCTGTCGCCTAAAATATACTTAACAAGCCTGTTGCTATTGTACCTCTTAACTTAAAATCTAGATTCTAGAAAATATGCTAGAAGTGGCTACGAAACGTAAGATTCATGGATTTCAGTATGTAGTGTTTTGTTTGCTCTGTCTACCCCATTTGGGAACACAGGCGTAATGATGTATTTTTCATTTTAATGTTTGTATCTGTGCTGAGTTAGAATTAGTACCTAAATGCTTTTTTGGGGTCTGAAAGAAAACCGTTTTTCTCAGGAACGTGTGAATATCTAATACTGACGTAAATACCAAATACTAAGGTCCCTTTTATTATTATTTGCTTTTATTATATTGTTGTCTGATAGCAATTGATCAATAAATTGTAATAAAATGTAAAAAAAAATAATTAGTTGTTTTGTATCACTTTTTATTGCTCGTTTAACGGGTTCATATGATTCCCATCTTGATACAGTCTTCGACGATTGCGTTCATCCTATCCTTGCCCAGCTGGTTTGGCTCCAACTTGAAGTTATCAAAAGTATCAAGTTTTTGTACGTTTTCAGGGTCCACTGTTAGAAAGCTGACCATTGCCAGTCCTATAATTAAGCCTATCGTTTTAGTCTGAAAGCAAATAAATGTTGTTAGTCTTAGCCATCAAAATTTTTTGTTAAGTAAATCACTGTTGTTGTGTTGGAATCCAATTTAAAAATATATGGATTTGAATATACAAAAAGTAAGACTGATATGGATACAACTCTTTTGCTCCTCCGCAGAGCAAGGTAAAGTTTACTTCACAGAAGAGCAAAGATTTCCAAAAAGTAACGCCTGCATTTATTAAAATTGTAAAGAAAAGTTTGCCAAAAGATTGATAGACATTTTCAAATATGTTTTCAATATTTATCTTGTAATAAGTTTTTAATTGAAGTATAATTGACTGCAAAATCAGTAAATCTGTAATTTCTGAAAGTCTGGATACCATTAACATAGCCAACGAGTATGGGACGTCTTTTAACTCAAGTAATTTTACTGAAATTTTTTACAGTAATCTTATAAATACACATTTTTAAAAGGACTTCAAATTCGTGATAGATCTTTACTTACCTCCTCCAAATCCTGTTCAAAAACTTTTCGAGGGTATACTGTGTTGATATCGACACGCAAGTTTTGCAGAGCTCGAGTCAGTTCCGTGTAATAATGCTCCACTATTTGTTTGTAGTAGTATTTGCGGAACTGGGCGTCAGAACCACCCCATACGAAATACATCAGATCAGCGGTGAGGTTGCCAAGGTGGTATGATTGATAGTCAAGAGGCACAACTTCAACCTTGCCATTCTGAAAATTTTATGAAAGAAACAATTAGCAAATAAACTCTAGTGGAATTGTAAACGGTATTAATATCGGATTGCTAATGATAAAATCACTTCGCTTGATGGAAAATAACTTAAAGGGCTTTTTGAGTGAAGTTTTTTTTAATCAACGAAAAAAATAGGATAATTTCAAAAAGGTTTTCGACTTGTATTGAAAACATGGATAGTTACAGATATATTGTATCTAGGTATACTGGGCGGCAAGAGTTCAGATCATACAATTAAAACAGGAGTGGATTGCAGAGTTGTCATTGCTCTCGCATAATCATATTTCGCACGTAGATATATAAACATCACGTCTTTCCCAAAATCAGCAGGCAGAGAACACTAAACGTTACATAGATAAAAATCATAATACTTTTCGTAACAACTTTAAACAAAATTGTCACTTTAAAAATAGACGAAATATGTAAAACATTGACGGGTTGCTAGCCTGCCGCTTAAAACATATTTTTATATTAGTCGCTCCTTATGACATCCAGGGAAGAAATGGACAAGTGGAATACAAATCCTACCCGATACGTCTTCTACTTCAAAACATACTTACACGTCTTCGGTGCATTAAATTATTAGGTCTGTAGTCACCGTGCATGAGAAAACCTGTGTCAGATTGTGTCCACAGTTGTTCAAGGCCGTCTACTATGTTTTTTGTTTCAAAATACTGGCGCACTTTAGCTCTGTACTCAGGTTTGATTACTTGAGTGCCCATTCTATAAGCTTGTTCTGAAAATATCTTCTTCATGTCTTCATTCGTTGGCATATGCTTAAACTTGCATAGTCTTTCGAATTCCTCCAAGTTTTCGTCCTTCAAGGCTAGTCCAAGAGCGTGAAACTTAGCTAGTTCTTCCACTGCCTTGGACGCATAATCCCAATTGAATGTTTTCATCCTATCAAAATTTCCAAAACCTTTTGCAGCCAGATTTTCAAGAACCAAAGTTTCCTGCAATTCCGAAGATTTGTATCCGTAAAATTTTGGAATGTACAGCCTGTCAGCTGTGGGCACACCGTTTTTGTCGTAAAGCTTCTCGAAAGCGACTGCTAGCTCGCTGTAGAAGAGATGTTCCCATTCATAAATTAAGGTGAACAAGTAATTAGCTCTCATTGCTTCATTTATATTGGCAACTTTGGCAAATAATTTTAGATCCACTTTCTGCGGTGCAGATATTGTGGCGAGAAAAAGGTCGCTGGTGTAGTTGGCGCCTTCGGTAGAAATCGGTTGAATTTCTATATTTCCATTGACGTACCCATTCTTGCTTGCAATTTCTTTCAGATAATTTAGTAAATGTTGATCAACTTCTGCCATTGTCGTTATTAAAAAAAAACTAGAATTATTTGAAACAAGGCAGGTGTTTCGTGTTCAGTACTGAGGGGAACTGAGTTATTATTTGTAATTCTGTCATTTTTATACCTTTACACGATTAACGGTAATTTGATTGATAACAGCCCTGAACCATTATCGTTGTACTTAGACTGATAAAACAATGATGATATGAAACTCATGAGATTTTTGGAAAATTTCACTTTTGGAAAGAATCATACATTAACGATGTCATACCTGACTTCGTGTGTATCAGATCGAAAGTCATAAATAGTTTTGTCAGTACGTTTATGTGGGAAAATCTTTGAAACTTAGCAACACAATAACTTATTCAAAATACATGCAGCCTGTACTTAAATACAATTACGCCTGTGTTACCTAATTGGGTTACACAGAGCTTACGAAATGTGATACGTGATACAAAAAACCGGGTAAAAATGTAAACTATTAAAGCGAAAAATATTGTGAACCCTAATAAGCTGTCACTTAATAGAACTGAAGTTATCATAGATTATTTTACAGAGTGTATTCTTTGAAGGATTTTTAATCTTTTAATCAAAAAGGTTTGCAAACTCAATAAAAGGAATGAATGGCTTTTTTTTTCAAATATTGTAAATTGAGTCCTTATAATGTTATAATAGACTATTGACTACTTATGGGTGAGTTGCAAAAAAAGTGTACATTTCATAAAAATGAAGTGTCCTCCAACTTCAAAAATCTGTGAAAAATAGGAATTTGAAGTAATTTAGGTTTTAAACGTATTTTCCGACAGTGTA
>BHDV01025231.1:118790-170099 GCA_005406045.1 Adoxophyes honmai
GTCTGTCACGCAAACTATTTACTTTAGGAAAGTATGATGTTAGAAACCTCAATATCATTTTCGAAGAGCTATCCATAGATACCCCACACGTATGGGTTTGATGAAAAAATTTTTTTGTGAGTTTCAGTTCCATGTATGGGGAACCCTAAAAAATTATTGCTTTTTTTTTAATTTTGTGTCACAATCTTAATGCGGTTTACAGAACACATCTACTCACCAAGTTTTATTAGTATAGTTCTCATAGTTTCGGAAAAAAGTGGTTGTGACATACGGACGGACGGACGGACGGACGGACAGACGGACAGACAGACAGACATGACGAATCTATAAGGGTTCCGTTTTTTTTGCCATTTGGCTACGGAACCCTAAAAAGTAGATTTAGCGCATTCGGCTGTATTGCAATTTGACACAAAACACCACAATTTAAATACTGAAACTGAAACTAAAACCTGACTTAGCAATGTAATAAGGAACGTACTAAGAAACATTGCAATTTTTTATAAGTTTATTTAAAAAAAAAATACGTAATAACAAGACGAAAGTACCTAATTAGTTCACACGCAACTACAAAATAAAAAAATCGCGATAAGCAAACAAATCGTTTCTTAACAGGGCGCAAACATTTTTTACGAACGTAATTTAAGATCAGGTGGGGGAAGAGAAATTCAGGGGCAGGGCAGGGGTAAGAGGCACCACAGACCATAACTCGTCGAGTTATGAGTGATTATGGTCTGTAGAGCCCTCTTATCCCTGCGTTTCTCTTCCCCCACCTGACCTTAGTGGTTTTGGACCAATGTTTAAAAAATCGTGAAAAATAAATTATTTCATATTTAGCCATGAAAAAAATATGGTTAGACTAAACATATTCTGTAAATTTACAATAAAATTGTTTCATTTGTAATTACATTAAAATCAATGAGAAAAAAAATAAAGTAATGGTTCAACTTTGAAATTATGTAAAATGATATTTGAATAATAAAAACCAATAATTTGATTCATGTTACAACGTTAATCCCTAAAAGACTATATTGTCTATCAGATAATAACAAGTTTATATCGTTTATGGTAAATTTTAATAGAAAATTTTCAAGTGAAAGACAGCTCTGACGCGTATTTTTGTGAAAACCCTTCAACAAATTGGCTAAGTAAAAGAAATCTGTGTTGCTAATAAAATATTTTTTTCCGTTAATCCCTAGAAAAAAAGTTTATTTATATGTTACAATAGTTTTTCTTTAAAAACTTAAGGATTTATAGCTTTCTAAAGCATTTGAAAAACATCAAAATCACCGAATTCTGTTTGCACGCTCTTAACTTAAACATCTAAAGTGGTCTAAGTCCCTAAATCTCATATGATGCCCCATCTGGCATAGTCTTCTACAATTCCATTCATTCTGTCCTTGGCAAGTTGGTTCGGCTCCGTGATGAGGCTATCGAAAGTAGCCATCGTTGGCACGTTCTCAGGTTCCACTGTCAGAATACTTATCATGCCCAGTCCTATGATTAAGCCCAATGTTTTAGTCTGAAAAAGAAAGCATCTTTACACTTTCATGAATGGGTTGAAGATTTGGTGAAGATCGTTGGCAGTGGATGTTATCCGGCAGATGATGATGGTGATGAATTCGATCTTAGTTTTTTGAATTGGCATATATTCAGCGAATACGTAACAAGTATGTAACAATATTAAGTACTGATTTGGATTTAAGTACTAAGCTACTAAGAATAAAATTTGTATAGTATAGTTATTTTAATATAAAGTTATTTAACATTTACCTCTTCTAGTTCTTGCTCAAAAATCTTTCGTGAGTATACTTTGTCGATATCAACGTCGAGGTTCCTCAGAGCGAGAGTCAGCTGCGTGTAATAGTGTTCTACCGCCTCTTTATAGTGAATTCTGCGGAACTCAGCATCCGACCCGACCCAAATAAAATTCATCAAGTCAGCTGCAAGGGTACCGACGTGGTACGACTGGTAGTCTAAAGGCACCACTTCAAGTTTTCCGTTCTGAAATTATAAGAATGTTGTACAGTCGAGTTCATAAATATATGAGCAGACAAATGCCGAATATGTAAACTTTGACACATTATTGTCAATGTCATAAAGGTGTACAGATATTTTTGAACCCTCAATTTTGCTCATATATTAATGAACTCGACTGTAGTTATTTTTGTTTATTTTCCATTACATCAATGGCAATACGTAACAAAAATATAATTATAGGTCACTTTTGTGAATGCGCACATTTCATAATGCGTCATGAAACAAAAAAAAAACCATATTGACGCTTACTTGTTTGCGATGCATTAAATTGTTGGGACGGTAGTCGCTGTGGATTAGAAATCCCTGATCTCTAGGTGACCATAACTTTTTTAGCCCAACCAGTACGTCATGTGAATCAAAATATTTGCGAATTCTTTCTCTGTATTCTTCTTTGATCACTTGCGTACCATTTTTGAAAGCCTGATTCATAATAGATTTTTTGAAATATTCATTTGAAAACATATCTATTTTAAATTCACATAGCTCTTTAAATGCTTCCAAGTTTTGCTCCCTGAAAGCTAAACCAAGCGCGTGAAATTTAGCCAGCTCTCCAATTGCCTTGGATGCGTAATCCCAGTCAAACGTTTTCATCCTGTCGAAATTTTGGAATCCTTTCTTTGCTAAATTTTCAAGTATCAATGTTTCCTCCATCTTCGAGGACTTATAACCGTAAAATTTTGTGATGTAAAGTCTTTCTTCTGCTGGCACATTATGTTTGTCATAAAGTTGTTGGAACACGACGGCTAGTTTAGTATAGAAGTCATGTTCTCTCTCGTAAATTAATGTGAACATGTTGCTTGATTCTCTCATAGACTCAGTTATATTTGCGACTTTGGCGAAAAGTTGAAGATCCTCCTTATTTGTGGCTGTGATAGTGGCGAGGAAAAGATCACTGGTGTAGTTGGCGCCTTCTGTCGATATTGCTTGAATGTCAATATTTCCTTCGACGTAACCATTATCGTTTGCGATTTCTCTCAAATAAACTTGTAATTTTTCTAAGGCTCCTGCCATTTTATTTGTTTTAGGCTCTGTTGCTTCTCAAAAACTATTTTATTTACATGAAAAATTATCTTTTTATACTGTAATTTGAAAAGTCACGGTTAATTTGATAATCTATTTTTATCTTTACAATTGATAACATTTAAGTTTTGACCTGTATAATAATGGAGAAGAATTCCGTGGTAATTTATGAACAGGTATGAATTAAGAAAATTCGTCAGCAAAATTGCTTGGCGTTCATAACTAAACATTAATACTTTTAGAAGATTATTCCTTTAATACAAGTTAGTGTCTTTATGTATGTTCGTATAATACCTACATAGCGCAAATGTAGGTACAATAATTAACTGAGTTAAACATCACGATATGGAACCCTAAAATTACTTATATAAGAATTATAACGAGCATTAAAATCTGCCACTATCTTGTGAAGTTGGTGATAAAAACAAATAAATATTCTGAACCTAAAATGGGCCATTTGCTGCACATTTGCACATACTCATCATTTATTGTAATTGTGTATTAAGTTCTTTTGAGTTTCAAGTCACACGCATACAATAAAGGAGATTTTGAGTTTAGGTCTCATATCACCTTGATTTCGTTATACCCTATTACCAACATACCTAGATCTCAAAATAATTTGATGTCAAAATGACTAAATCCCAAAATACCTATATTTTTTTCTCAAAACACCGGATTTTTAATATGACTTAATTTTAAAATAACTTTGTCTAATAATAAATAAATATCCACCTATCACCTTCATCGCAAAACTACCAAATCCCAAAATACCTAAATTAAAGGTTATACTTTCATATAATTATGGTTTTCTTGTTTATCGCATTATGTAGGTATACACATACCTACATATGACGCCTGTATTCCCAAATGAAACATGACGCGTTACATAGCCATTTTTAGCTCTTTTTAGGATTTAAGTTAGACAAAAAATGTTTAGTGACAGATTGCAGTAGTGTCTTAAATGTGCCTTAACCTATTTTCCTTAGTCGTCTCTTACGATGTCTATGAAAGGAATGGAGAGGTGTTATTCTAAACACGACTTCACCTGGCTTATTGTGACGGTAAATTTTGGCATTTTGACGGAGCTTTCGGAATTCTGAACCGCCTGTATGTGGCTCATTCATAGATATTCCGATCCGAGATTTCGAAACCGAATTCCGGATGTATGTGGCCGCCCTTATAAATACTTTTTAGGGTTCCGTACCCAAAGGGTAAAAACGGGACCCTATTACTGAGACTTCGCTGTCTGTCTGTCTGTCTGTCTGTCTGTCCGTCCGTCCGTCCGTCCGTCTGTCTGTCACCAGGCTGTATCTCACGAACAGTAAGAGCTAGAGAGTTGAAATTTTCACAGATGATGTATTTCTGTTGCCGCTATAACAACAAATACTAAAATTAAAATAATTATAATAATTAAGGGGGGCTCCCATACAGAAAACGTGTTTTTTTTTGCTATTTTGGATCTATTTAAATAACTGTAACAGGTAAATACTTGAAATGCTCACAGAATATTTAATTAAATATTTACTTTAAAAGAAAATAATTAAATAAAAATAAAATTAGTATTTAAGGGGGGCTCCCATACAAAAAACATTTTTTCTTGCTAATTTGGATCTCTTTAAATAACTGTAACAGGTAAATACTTGAAATTCTCAGAGAATATTTAATTAAATATTTACTTTAAAAGGAAATAATTAAAATAACATAAAATTAGTATTTAAGGGGGGCTTCCATACAAAAAACCTATTTTTTTTGCAGTTTTTTTTTTGCTGTTTTGGGTCTATTTAAATAATTGTAACAGCTAAATACTTGAAATGCTCACAGAATGTTTAATTAAATATCTACTTTAAAAATAAATAATTGAATAAAAATAAAATTAGTATTTAAGGGGGGCTCCCATACAAAAATTCTGATTTTTTTGCAGTTTTTGGTACGGAACCCTACGTGCGCGACTCCGACTCGCACTTGGCCGGTTTATTTATTAACCTACTAGCTGACCCGGCGAACTTCGTATCGCCTTAGCGTAGCTTTGATGCACTACTTTAATTTGTATTTTTCAATCTTTCTGAGAGATTTTACAAAGTATGTATTAGAAAACTACAAAAACAAAAATCAGCCAAATCGGTACAACTAAGTATTAATGATTTAAAATTGTTCTTTGATTTTTTCATATATTGCTTTGAGTTACACCGAGAACTGATACTTTTCCAGCTGTATACATATATGTATGTATAGATGTATAGATAATTATATTCGTAACCTTGTTGTAAAGCCGTACAGAAATTAATTTCGATATTTGCTTAGCGGTGATACTACCTTCGTCATAGATACCGAGGTTTCTATCTAATCAATATTTGATAATGTTTTAAAATACGTGAAGATTTTAATTATCTACTCGTAAACAGTTTTTTTGCCATATCATCCTAGCTGTTTCATTTGTAGTGTGTAGCAAAGCTCCGTGTCTCCCAGGTAGATATTTTATCTTTAATTTATTGAAGTGTTTGTTCAAACTTGTATTCGCAACAGTGTGAAAAAAAACTCAGAACAATTTTGTAACTTGAAATATTTTGACGATTCTTGACATTTTTAGGGTTCCGTACCTCAAAAGGAAAAAACGGAACCCTTATAGGATCACTTTGTTGTCCGTCTGTCCGTCCGTCCGTCCGTCCGTCCGTCTGTCAAGACCCTTTTTCTCAGGAACGCGTGGGGGTATGAAGCTGAAATTTATATCAATTACTCAGGTCAACTGTCCCTTGAAGCTGTGAAAAAATCAAACTTCTAAGCCAACGCAATCAAAAGATACAGCCGTTTATGCCGCAAATTTTCGACACTTGCAAGGGAATCAAAACCTACAGGGTGCTTCCCGTGAACTCAGAATCTTGAAATTTGGTACGAAGCAACGTTTTATAGCACACATAAAGGAAAAATTACGAAAACCTTAAATTTTTAGTTACATTACAAAATATAATCTTCTTTAAATTTATGCTCCTCCATCTTTCCCCATTGTAATGTTATGAATTTCATTTTGCAATAAAAATACCATAGTTATGACTCGATTGTCGTAATGAACGAACTTTGTAAACCTTGCAGGTTTGTACGGAACCCTCGGTGCGCGAGTCCGACTCGCACTTGGCCGGTTTTTCTACATTTTCACGATGCACCATACCCTACTTTTACTCTGATTGAAATTTGTAATTGCCGACAGCACGCCAAGGCGCGATTCAGTCGCGCGCGAGATAGGGCTAAGTGACTGTCTAATTTTAGAGAAATCCGAAAGTGACAAGTAGTGCTAAGTCGACTTGTAGGTTATTTTTGAAAAGTTTTACAATTCCGTAGCGTATTAAATAATCCAGTCTCTCAGTTTATGTTGCAATGTACCAATCCTTATGAGTCGATGCAATTATTACTACATATATAATTAGTACTACATTATTTTCATTTTTTAATTACCGGTCTCATCGCAGCAGATATGGAACCTGTAATGACATTATGACGTTACACCCCGAATTTCCTTCTAAGGCAACAGATTAAGATTAAAAGCCTCTTGCTCTCGCTTTTAAGTATGTTACTTAGCTAGGTGACCGATAATGACCATTTGGTAATGCCGACCAAAATATTTTTTAATAACGAGCACAGTCATGCGTAGATACATTTAATTTAAATATAACCGGCTACTGTATTAAAAATATTGATAACGCGTATTTAGAAAGATGTCTTTAATGATTCAATCCTATGCGTACTGATAAGTTAAGTCGCGGAGGTATTTTAAGAGGGAATGACTTAATTGCCGGTTCCTATGCAGTCGAACGAATAAATCTGATGGAGTGTTACTGCGGCGTCGGCACGTGGCGCGGTATTGATGGCATCCAGGCTTTATACGGTCACTAGTAAGTATACCTCTAGTAAATGTAAAGTGAATTTTAATGGCCTTTCCGGAATCTCCTACCGATTTGGTGATCAGGTGAAGTCACACCGACACGTGACATAAGTTAAAATCTTGAGATAGCTACAAGGATTTTTTATTATGACCCACAATACTCGTCATCTTTAAAAGATGTATAAAAAATCTGAGGCTTACACGACAGATTATAATTCTGTCTATACCTTAACCCATTAATGGTCAAAATGAAACTAGCAGAGATTCATCAAAAATTTGTTGATTTTATAATTAAAGAGGATAAAAGGAATTAGGAAATGAGAAAAAAAAAATTTTTTTTTTTAGGCATTTTTGCGAGTTTTCTCACCTTTTCGGTAGAGTTTGGAGCGACGTTATTGTCGACAAGGTGGAGATTTATTTATTATTATAAAACTGTACCCAATCATATTACATTTAGCGTCAACAATTTAAATTTTTCCCTTAATTTTAAGTGTTCCCAAATTGGCACAGTGACCAAGAATGGGTTAATAGATGTAAAAGAATGGAGTCTGTCGTATTATGTAAAAGTTTTTCATTGTGTCGGCTAAAATAAGTCGTCAGATAGTGGCCGCGGCCGGCGAGCCTTTTGACCGGCGCGCGACGTTCCGCCGAAGCCTATCTTCCGGCGAGACGGCCCGATTGTTCCAACGACTTAACATATCAATTATGTCGAACACAAAGCCAGATAAGAGGTTGAGCGACTTGAATAAAATAATTAACTGATTGGTGTTTGTATAATTCATCAAGTGGACGTTCGTGAGCGCTCGGCCACTTAGTGCCGTTTTATCAGATAGCTCTCGTTACTATCTCGTAGCGTGGTAGCACACAATGGAGCTGTAAATGCAGGGCGCCATTGTATGAGGCTTTTGAGCGGTTATCTGGTCACGCCGATTTAGGGTATTATGACGGACGCGGACGAGATACCGTCATGCGCGCCACCGCGGTAGCAACGGCTAAGTAAACTGTCAAAATGCCTTTTGTATGACGACAGTTCGATGTCATAAAAACAAAAAAGCTCGTTTTATTTATCAACTCACATATTTAAATAGCTGAAGCGGCTTAACTTCAAGGGCCTACAAATATCATAAGAACTTGGCAAGTCCAGCTACAACATCCCGAACACGCGACACTTTGGTATCTTTTGTAATTGTATCAAAACATGAACCAACCTTGAGCAACACGACACTCTCTGGTAATAAATTGCCGATAGATGCTGCGGCCAAGCGTTCAGATCCCGTAATTTTGTGTAAATTATACCCATATCGAAGCACTGTTACGCTGTTATTATTCATGTTTATGGGGAGTAAAGGTCGCATCTAATTATAATTATTTTAATATGTCCGGTGGGTATATTAAGAGCGGTACTCAGTCGCCAATCGAGAGCATGGCAACAACGTTATTAATAAAACACACAAGTGACCCGAGCGCTGCGCGCGGCCCGCGGCGCTGCTCGGCGCTAGCGCCATCATTTATGTCCCCTGACGGAAATTAAAGAGAAAGGAATAAAAATGTCCCGGCTAATGATGGGCGCGGACCTCTCGCGGTGAATGTGTAATAATCCGCCTCGGGGACACGCCGCGCCCAACATCGACTAAATAATTTTAATTACATGTTATTGATATATTCTCTCCCGAAGCGCTCGATCAGTCGATAACGCCGCGCAATTAGACGGTGAACTTTGACTCGACGATTTGTTGTGGGAACGGCGAAATGGGAGCCCCCGGGCGGAGCGGGCGCTTGACTACTTATCCCTTCGAGTTTTCAATAATTGTTGCTCGCGCAATAAGTTTCCCGTAGCTACATAATCGGTTGACCATTTGTGGAGCAAATATCGTGTATGCTCCAAATACAAAATACTAATAATTTTATGACTGAACTTGATAAAATGAATGCTTAAGCTATTTGAAGTAGGCTTATGCTCGAATTGCCCTACAAGCCCGCTGTTAACGCTGGAGACAGAGTCATGAATACCGGCTTCGAGCGGCGGACGGTGTCGCATAATAATCATGACCGCGCAGCACGACACTAAGTTATTACGCGAAAGATTGAAAGAAAATTAGCTGTCTCAGAATAAAGCCGTAAAAATTGTCTTCATAATGGGACACGCTGGTGCGATTAAAAGGTTGGTGCTCCGACGCTGGGCGCTGTTCGCGGGCCTCGCGGGCAAGACTTAAAGAGGGGGATATATGGAGGCGCGTCAGTTCCGGAACTGCTGGCCATAACTCGCGCGTCGGGTGGCCGCGCCAGTGCCGATGAAAAGCGTTTTGTCGCCAGCTGCGGCTATGAATATTTACGAGTCCTGCCTGTTCCCGGGAAGAGCCCATCCTCATCCGCACACCCGGTGCTGAATCTGAATCTCAAATTACACGGGACATTCAAAACAACCGATCCCGTAGACAGCGCGACTGCGAATACATTAGCATTTATAACCATTGTCAGCTTTTCAGGTCAAATTATTAATTGCTCAAGCACATACCCAGCAGCATGACTGTGACGACATAATCGAATCGCGCATTGGCGTGCCTACATGCAACAAGATACAGTAATGATAATTGATTAAAAGAGATCATAACGTTATTATAATTGATGAGGGGCTTGAAGTGGCTTAAAATGTCATGGTCCACCTATCCAATATAAAGTTCATCACCCCGTGTTCATTATAGAAAGTAATAACGACGCAGATGACTATTATCATTCTCCAAAGCAAGTTTCCATTATTAGACGACATAGTCTTGTTTGACTTTATTAGGGCTGATTACGTGGTACTTTATGTCAACTCTGAAGAGAAGTACAAAAAGGGTCCATTGTAAGTACTACTTTTCCTTTTCTTAGATTTATCATTAGATCCACTACAGAAAGAAAATTATTTACAAATGTAATTGATTTAAAGCAACTGGAGTAGTGTAGTGGAGATGCGCACGGGACGGCATTTGCTAGCCGGGTGTCCAATCAAAACGTTATTTGTCATGCATCCGAGTCATTGTAAAGTGTTTGGCGGTGGCATGCACAGAATTAAAGCCACATCGGCTTCTGAATGTCGATTTAATTGCCAGATAAGTCGAGCGCTCGCGCAACACTATTGAAAGATAATGGCTTAAGATGTTATGTAGCTTATTTGAGATTTGAGATTGCGTGCGTCAGTAGTACCGTGCACTTACATAAAGTTTCATTATACTTGTGTTGGTTTTATTAAACTAGTGTTAGCGGAGATTGATTCGACGGTGTAGTATGACGCAGTTGATTTACGAGGGGCGTTATCTTTGCATATTTAAGATAACTGGCTGTTGTTGCAGACTGCAATAAGCAATAATCCGCGGCAGTGATAATTTCAAATGGTAGTCCAGTGGTGATCCCGAGTGGGCGCCTAAACACTACAAGCCCTCATAAACCGACGGGTATGGTAATGTTAGAGGCGCACTATCCACTCTCTACATTACTTGACTGAACTGACAGACGGTACGAGCTGGCTGAAAGCTGGTCGTAAAAGTGTCGCGATGTCGAAGATAAACGCTGAAGTTAACATATTTTTGTCAGTGGCTTTACAATTGAAATGTGACGTTCAAAAGACCTCTTGGAGATAAGGTTATATCCTCAGAATGGTTTAACCTAATGAACGTTCGTAGGTACATCCAGTATTTATTTGTTAATATAGGTAACATGTTTAATGTTTAAGCACCTCATTAGGATATACGGGCAGGTTGTATAATACCTACTCATGTGTCTGTCAAACTGAATTCAATCTTTCCCTGCGAATAATTTGAAAATGTAACCATAAGCACGTCAATAATTTTCAACGCAGCTAACTACAATTTGGCCACCAGCTCACCACCCACGTGACGCGTAATTTATCAAACGAGTTCGACGTGCCATTGATTCCTGGCAAATCAGACAGCACAGACAAGATAGAACGGAGGCATATTTCGTCACGGATCTGCTGATATTTCACCAAGACAGTAAATCGCCATGAGGCGTCACAGGCGAGCGGATAAATCACAAGAGTGGGCGGCGAGCTCCCGGCTCTGGCCCGGCTAAATAACCGCTACCGTTTACCTGTTGCTGATCATCTGATACTTGATTTAATATGGCTGCAGGAAACTTTGTATTGAATCAATTTTGCAAACACGAAGGTAGGCTCGGTGGAAGCAAGTCGGGGCTATTATCAACTTAGGCTTGATGTGGAAACTTGTCTCTTAACTGTCGCAGTTTCTGTTATTTGCTGTTGAAGTGTGGTTGAGAAAGTAAAATGTAAATCATCACCTATCTTTACTATCTATTGGAAAATGAATTTTCTCGCCTTAAAGAACGAAAGAGAAGTATCAATAAGATAATTTATTCAATAATTTGTTCTACAAGATACGATAGAAGATAAACCCTAGGTAGTTTATTCTACTTAGTAACAATGTTTGGACATGAACCTACCTTAAGACTCACTTATAATAAAAAATACGGAGAATTCACATCTATAATCAAGTTTGTCGACATGTTTCGAGCTAGTTGTAGTTCTTTAACTAGGAGCAGCGGCGGCTTCTGCCAAACGCGCGCTGCGTGCTCAGTTCCGTGCTTGTTGTAACTAATACCGGCGCATACGACTACCCTCGTTACTATCGTAATTTGTGTTGTTGTCAAACTTTAGTAGCACACAACACTATTAAAATATCACTTTGTAAAGGCACGTTCACACCAGCTGTTGACGTAGTACCAAAATTCAACACCGTCTTCCAACTCGGGGGTACCGATCAACCACTGTCTCGAATGAAATTTGGACGCCGACTAATCTCAATTTAGCTACGCATACTTTACATCGGGGAATGGGGAATGTGGATGGGTGCACTGGGAGGGGAAGACGTAGACGGACGTTACGTGACCAAATCGCGGACGTTTTAGAAACAGGTCAGGTCAAGAGTTCCCGAAACCAACGAGCATGTACCTATGATGAGATTAATGAATGTGGATGAAGCAAAAGAGGTAAGTCAGGATCGTAGCGAGTGGAACAAAGTAGTCTCTGCCTACCCCTGTGGGAAAGAGGCATGACGTTATGTTTTTTCTCGTCTATGTATAGATACGGAAATAAAAACGGATATAGTGCGTTGAATCTGAGTCCATTGAGTGTTCAGCCACGGCTGACCCAGTTCCTTTAATTGTTAATAAACACAAGAAAATGACTTAAACACCTCAATGCAACAAAATTGTTGGTAATCCTGGTGGTAGCTGTAAGTAGAAGCAATCACATTATTAAACCAACTTGTTACTAGAGTAAAGTTTTGTTTGCTGCTTCAACTGCTTAAGTTATACGAGCTCTAAGTTGTATCGTCAATAAAATGTTTTATAATCCTCTATTAGGTAGTGTAATTAAATGGTAATTGGTCTGGTAGGTACTATATCCGTCAAAACGTTAAAGGATTCGATTGGGAGTGTAAATCACAAATCCACGCCCCCTGGCAAGCAATTGTTTGCCGCCTTCATGAATAGCAGCTATTTTTAGCAAAGAGAGCTCCGATCGTATTCTTCTATTTTCAGTTAAAAGAACCAATATAAAATTATCTAAATCTATGTAACTGAATGCCATAGGGTTAATCTTAAACCGGACACAATACATGTCCAGTTACAATTTTTGTAGTACGATTTTCTTAATGTTGTTTTATAAATTCGATACACGTAACATTCTGAGTTACGAATTTATTATTGTTGTAGAAATTGAGATGAAAGATGGAATAGATTGCAAATTATTAAATTGAAGCTACTTTATGCTCGTTAATTATTTGAAAGCCACACTAACACGTAATGATTATAAACGTAATTAAATTTTATTATGTTTTATCTTGTAAAATTATAGTGTGACAAATAATAGATCCTCCTGATGCATAAATTACCTGCAGATAACTTAATGAGCGAGGTCTGGCACTCCGCTGAAACAGCAGCCTTTTACGAGCCATTACAAGGCTTTAATGATTTTCTATACTACTTTCTTATCATGGCTAGCAAAATAAATTCACATTGATGTATTTATTACTCTTTAATGCACTTCCCTTGAGTACAAAAATAAAAATCTGCAGTCAAGACATTTTTGTTTTCTTTGAAACTTAGAACTTTAGAATGTACATGTACCTATACAATAATTAACATACTCAAATAAAATAACCATGGACCAGATCGGACTTTCCGAGAAAAAAAAAGCAAGGCCTTGATGTCCAATCCCCAAATTGAATAACATTTAACAAATTGTAAAAATATTACTTAGGATTATTGGGACTACGCACCCGTACTAATATTTTCAAATTCACCAACATAACCCAAAAAAACTATTTTAGACTATCCGCACCGAGCCATGTTAATTCCTCAAAACTCAAGTCAAAAAATATTGCAAGAAAAAAAAAATCTTATTCTGTCATGGCTTTTAGAGGAACCTTCATTGCCATGTCAAATATCATGACAAACTAGGCAGGAACACAAGTTTGAACGCCCTGCGAAGTCGGTCCATAGTCGAAAGCAGTCTCGGGCGGATGAGGCAGCGGCGCGCCCGCAATAAATCAGCGGCGCCGGCGCAGCGCCGATTAATCGCGGCGCAGCTCTACACAAATCAAAATGTAAATGGATATAGTATGTTAAGTGCGCCGTGCCTAGTAATAATGATGTTAGCATTAGGCATATTAATTGGCTGGATAGGCGCTATCTCTGCGCGGCGACCGCGTGCCATTACTACTCCCATCTTTCGTACTGGAATAATCGGTTCAACATCAAAATACCCTAATACGATTGACCATTCAATTTTACGTAAACATAAACTTTGTATCGACGATAAAGACGAAACTAAACAAAATCGAAACGAGCCATACGAATGCCACCGGTGCGAGTTCAAAAGGCCCGCTACCTAAATACGGCATTAAACAGAATAACATGGTTGTTGTATCGCGGAATCATTATGGTTCGAAGGCTCATTGAAATGAAGAACCGGATCCTTAATGAAGGCTGCAAAATCAAATCGACGTCGGTTTCAGTGGGTACAGTGGTTATGTGCCTTTAGTGTCGGCGCGGGCCGGAGCGCCGCGGCCTTTGCTCTAACGAACCGATTCTCCGTCTAGTTAATTGACTCCCGCGACCGCTTCGTGCTACCAATGAACTCTTGCCATCATTAATGTTAAAATTGCCTCTATCGCATTAATCTAATATCCAATTCGTCTAAAACTTTCGCGTGGAAGTGCTTAAGAATGTTTGTTTTGTAATGCCGGTTACACACCACTCGCTCTATGTAATTTTTAAGCATTACTTAACAAATAACAGATAATCATGTCTAAGTATTTGAATAATGCGCTGGGAACATCTGGTAGGTAATAAAATCGATCGCTAAAGTACCTAAAGCGAGTATGGGAAAATGTTTCGGCCCAATTACTAGGTTTCGTCTGTAATGAAGGGGAACGATAAACAACTCTATTATTGACATAATTACTTCACTGCCCGATGTATGTTCTTCAGTTAATAAAATGAGCTGTGAACTTTGAACCGTTTCATTTTGGCTTTTATTTCTTGCAATTTTGTTTTCATCTTTGAAACGTAATTTAGAGGTTCTTACGTAATATTATTATAGTATTGAAAACTTTAAATCAATTTAATATGCGTAGCTCTATTTTGCGACACCCGTGCGGTGTCGGTTTGGAATAACATTTCCCCATTTCTTCCGTGGATGTCGTAAAAAGCGACTAAGGAAATAAGTTTGGGTATACTAGATGAGAGATGAGCAACCTGTACTATTACACGTTTTTAAAATTATACTAGAAATGGCTGAGAAATATGAAATAGTCATGGTGTTGTCTGTGTCATATTTATTTTATGCTCCGCCTATGGCATCTGTGAAAATAGGCGTGATTGTACGTACGTGTATATCTGTTTAGGCAGGTAAAAAAAATTAGGTCGAATTGAGAACCTCCTCCTTTTTGAAGTCGGTTAAAAATAGAGCCAATGTTCTCTGAGTGTTACGTAACTGTTTATCTTTTTGTACTTCAAAGGACTATTACATCTTGACTATTGTGACAAAAGCAAAAGAAAGGAGTGGTAATACGACAAGGGGTCAACACAGGTGGAAATACACGTTGCCGACAAGCGGACACCGACGCCCCGCGATTAAACTAATCATCGAAATAACTCACCCACTCGTGTACACACCGTATAATTTCAGACAGTTCCACAGACCATGGGTGGCGAAGGAACCTTTTGATGTCTCTATTAACATTCGATTGACGTTGATGTTTATCAATTAATTAACATAACTTTCTTTACAGAGTGATAACTGATAACATCGTGCGTGTATTTGGCTTGTGTTTAGACGTTTAGAGCTACGGGGTATGTGGAAATTAGTGGGCAAGTGTGTGGAATGAGTCGTCAATCATCACGGCTATTACCTCTAAACACCCAGTGGGCACGCACCGGCCACTGCTCGACGCAAGGGAGCGTTTTATCGAGTCGCCATAGAGTGGGGACTTAGACTGGACAAAATATAACTCTGTGGTACTCTTATAATTTTGGGTATGGTACAAAAAAAGTGTACGATATTTGGAGCGAAGTACTTAAAAAATACATAATGCTTCGGGCTATACCGTATACGCCTTTATCTTGAAACTGAATTTAAACGTGAGTTATTCCTTTATTTCACTAAATTTACCAATAAAATGGATGACATCGAAAAATATCCCAATACTTAAGTATACAGGCTGGCCGAAAATTGACCATAAATATTTTTCATTATTTATGGGACACAAACTTTCATCGCTTTTCAGGTATATGCACCCTTGTGCATAGATCTACCTTACGTACTGTTCGTATATCCCATAAGCCGGCGCATACGCACCTGAAATCGTTCGACATTGGAATACTCCGCTGTTGACTAAAAGCTGGAGTACAAAAGCTGGCAATTTTTTCACACTTAAAAAAAAAAAAAAAACTTCAGAGTAATGTCAACTAATACCGTTATGTTGCTTTCCGCAGTCATGATACAATCAATTCAGAAAGTACACAAATATTGAAAGAACAGGGCACAAAGACAGAATCATCGGCCCTTGCCGCGGCCGTGGCGGGCCTGCGCGCGCCGCTCTTTGCCGCGGCGGTGTAGATGCGAACCGGTAACACTGCCGCTGGATATACATCGTCGTGTACGGTTAATTGATCACTTAATTATTTTGCATGTCCGCTTAAAAGTTTCCAATTAAATCTTACTATTATTCTAATAGATAATTAAGAAATGCTCGTTTAATTAATTGCAGGCAACTTTTTAGAATCGGAATGTAATTTACTTTATTCAAATGAGATGTGTCGGTAAAGTGGCTTTAGTTGTGTGCTATTATTATTTCTCGTGCTTTATTGGAGTTTCGTGTTCATTAGGCCGGGCTTGGTGTTGATAGCTTATTTAAATGGAGTTCAGAAGACGTTTGGTGGGGCGAGCCGGTGTTAGAGTTGATTTATATCTAGAGTGTGGTGGAGGACATAAAGGTTTGATGGTATCGGGGGTTTGTCGCCGGGAAACGATCGCGGTATTATTGTCAGCCAGCGCCTGCGCGCATGTCCGAGCGATGCGCTAGCGCCCCTCGCGATACTTTAGCGACAGCCTACATGATTAATTTATGGCCGCAAAACTATATTTCTGAACCAAGTCGGGTTATATCCGATTTAATGTAGAGATAGGATGATTTATAATAGATTACGTTAGAGTTATTCTCTACATACGTTTGCTTTTCATTTGTCTTTTGTAGTTTTAGATCAGTTCCTCGCTATTTTTGTTATTTTTTAGAAGGCAGACTTGTTGTAAAAGGTGTACGTATGTGATAGTATAAAAATACATCTTATGTAGCCGTATTAGATTACTTACAATTAGTTAAGTAAACTTATGCAATACAAATAAAATTATAGTCTAAATTGGTTCTAGATGGTCAATGTTAAAAATATTATTGCAAATTTTAAGCGTTAAAACAAACAAAATGAAACGAATGGATACATTTTATTAACCTTATTACGATAGCATTATAGTTCGATTACATAATATAACTACATAAATAAGAACACAAAACCACTGAACGAATGCTACAAATTTCCGAAAATCAGAATTCTGAAATCTGCCAAATCATTTCTGATTACATTACTAATTAGGTACTAGTCAATTTTAACTGAACCTAACGTAAGCTTATATATATGATAGATTTAGATGTTCTAAAGTAAAACTAAAAATTTATCAAAAAATGATATTCAGAATTATGAAATTTTGGAATGTTGAGCGCTCTCTGTATGAATCTGTTGGATACCACATTTTGTATTACACCTGTAGTATCTCAGGAATTTATTTGTTAAATAAAGGTACCTAAAATTCAATTTGTCATTTTAACAAAAAAATTACACTGAAGTTCAGATTCCATGTTAAAATAACAATTAGAAATAAAAAAAAAAATATCTAAAAAAAATCTGACACAGACGCTTCAAAGGAGAGTCTTAAGGTTCCCACGCCTTAAGGGCGGCGTGGGCCTCACTTTACAAACCCTCTCAACACCTGGAAAGGGACGTGCATAGGCTACACCCCTTTTAAGAGCATTAGAAGCCGTTCTAACCGAATATTTAGGTACTCTCAATAATTTCAACACTGTCTTTAAGCAGATTCAGATATTTCACAAGCCGCGTCCTTAAATCGACGCGTGTTGTGTTACGACGCACCAGTCAACGCTATGTTTTTCTTGTTATTTTATCACGCATTTACTGTATTTGTGCAATTAAATGGATGTTTTTAATGGCCCTTTAACGTCTGGACACTCATTAAAGTACCTTTTTAATTTAAACGTAAAGTACGTTCGTTATTACCATTGTGTAACCTCTCCGCGGGTCAAGCCGTTCGGTGTCCCATTAATTTTTAGTTAATTTGTAATTTTCCCAGTAACGAAGTCCTGCCCCGAGTGTTTAATGCAAATGAACCTATTCTCGATCATTAGTTTGTACACGTTCTACTAACGTTACTTTTTGTTAATTAATCCCGAGATCTAACATTATGGCGGCGGTTAAATGGTTAATTATTATTCACACGCAGCGAAAGACGTTGAATAAAATACCATTTAAAATGAAAACATATGAAACCGTTTGGGAAAAAAACCAATTCCGGTGGCTTTGATGGTTTAGATGCGTATAAACTGTTCGAGTGGGTACATGGACGCGTTTAGTAAACTCTGGTACTTCGAAGCGGACAAAATAACTGGATTGTCTAAGAAACTGTTGCAGTGCAATTTGTGTAAAGTTGTTATCTTATTCGCGCTTGCTAACACACGCCATTTATCGAATCGACATCCATACTCTCCCGAGTTTACGGGGCAAGCAAATGTAGCTGTCATGTTGTAGTTACCCGTGTGGTGCCGGGTTAGAATAGCACCTCCCCCTTTCTTCCCGTGGGTGTCGTAAGAGTCGACTCTGGGAAAGGGTTGGTGTATTGTGGGCGATGGGCTAGCAACCTGTCATCACAATATCACGTTTGACCATCTGGTTACCCTGAATTTGCTAAACGTGGCACTGGATTTCTGAATTCATGTGCTCTGCCTACCCCTCCTGGGAATACAGGCGTGAGAATATGTATGTATGTATGTATGTTGTAGTTAAACAGATAGAAATAATGTTCATTCTGAATATTTTTAATGTTCTCGTTTTGAAAGATCCTTTAATTTAGTACGCAAATGGTCTAATAGAAGATCGCAATTTTATAGATTTGAACATGGGAGTAAAATAAGTATTTAAAACCGGTGTCGTATCAAACACTTTTGGGCACAGATTATTTGTACTAAAGCTGCCAAATATTTTACCGCGATGTTACTCTCAACTACACTCGAGAGCAAAACTTTCGGGTCACTAACAAAAATTGCAATATCTCAAAAACGAATACACCTAGCCTAATAAAATAAATTGAACTTTAAAGACAAATTAATTTCACTTAAGTAAAACGCATTATATTTAATACTGAATGTTTTTTTTTATTTATAAAGAAATAAAAAGTAAAAATGGCATCCACTTGCTTGAAAAAACAAAATAGAATATAATGATTTTTTTATACAATTATCTAATTTTGACGCATTTTAATACTTGTTATTACCGCCACGTGCTGCCTGCACAGCTGCGATGCGATTCTGCATGCTGTTCACCAAGTTTCTGAAGCACAGTTGGGGAATGTTCTCCCATTCCCCTATCAATGTGAATTTGAGCTCGTGAAGCGTCATTGCAGGAGGTACTCGTTGCCTTACTCGTCGTCCAAGCTCGTCCCAGGCATGCTCGATTGGATTGAGATCCGGGCTTCGAGCCGGCCAGTCCATGCACCGAATACCCACATCGTTCAGGTAGTCTTGTACTACACGCGCAGTAGGCAGACGGGCATTATCATGTATGAAAATAGCATTTTCACGGAGTCTTGCCATAAATGGACCGACGTGCTCATTTAGGATTTTTTCCACGTATCTTAGGCCATTTAGAGTACCGTTTTCGGTCAGTACTAGCTCTCTTCGGCTTTCTGCCGAAATCCCAGTCCACACGAGTACCGAACCGCCACCGTACGACCTTTTCTGCAATGCAGGCTTGCATAAATCGTTCTGCTGGCCTTCTGTACACCTTCAGCCTTCCGTCGTGTTGACACAGCATAAACTTTGATTCGTCTGCGAACATAACTCTTGACCAATCTTCAGGAGTCCAATCCGAGTGTTCGCGTGCATAAATTTTTCTTGCTGTGCGGTGGTGCATTTCCAGTTTAGGGCCATTTGCTGGCCTAAATGGTTTCAAATTACCTTCAACAAGCCTCCGTCTTACGGTCCAAGTACCAGGATTGCTCTCACCAAGCCGTAAAACCTGTTGTGTCAAAGCAGTTCCCGTAAGGAATCGATTTCAGAGCATAGTATTGACTACATATCGATCCTCCCTTGCTGTTGTACACCTGGGTCTGCCTTCTCCTGGTCTGCGTAAGTTCAAACCAGTTTCCAGAAACCGCTGAAGAACACGCTGCACTGTTGACAACGACACTCCGGCTATTCTTGCTGTATCTGGCTGGCTTCGACCGTTTTCCAGTATTGTAAGGATTCTCGTGCATTCTTCGGGTGCAAGTGACATAATTATTACATTAATAATGAACACTGAACATCTAGGACCCTTTTTATATAAGCATTTTATGACGGAACGAAAACAAAAGCAAAAACAGATGGGAAATGAGAAAAGTCCTATATTTCAAAAACGGTCATTTTGTTTAAATTCTTTTTTTAATGTCATTATTTTATATTACCAATGAGTTATGATACCTGTACTTAAGGAGGATTAAATTGTCTATAAGGTTCAATTTATTTTACTTAGCTAGCTGTATTAGTTTTTAAGCTATTGCAATTTATGTTGGTGACCCGAAAGTTTTGCTCTCGAGTGTATGTCAATATTAAATTGGCACCTAATATGTAATTTCACTGTTAAAAATTGTAAAAGAACAACATTTATCAGTATTTGCTTTTCAGGATCGCCCGTATCGAGCAGGCAGTCCTCGAGTTGTGGTCACATTTCATCTCGACCAAAAGCTCGTGCACGCCACCCGCCGCCTCAACATTATCAATAAAAGTTTCCAACTCAATTTATCTTATCGCACGGTAGTATCGTGAGTAGTTTCCACAATGAACGACGTGCCGATAACTTCCAATTTCTAATCTGAATGATCCACCTTGTTAATTAGACCTTCAATATCGAAGTATACTCAAAAGAGTGGGCCGTAAAGTTGCGTTTGGCTCACGGCACGCGTGACGTTTATTTTTAATTTAATAACTTAATACATGGATAGGTATAGGAAGGCAGTGGTGCACGCTATCGGTGTGCCGATAACTGCGCCTGCCTGTCCATGTGCGCCCAATCAAAGTACTTCATTAAAATCTTATCGACGCTAGATAAATCACCTAACGACTGCGATCGATTATTTGGATAATTAATGGATGCTCTCTTAAATATGTTGGATTCTTGCCCCGTGACACTGGTTGCGCGGGTGTCGGGAAACCGCTTGTCGCGATGCATTGAGACAGTTATGCAAAGGAGAAATAGCGACGTGCGACATGCATAATGATTGCAGCGGTGCTGGGTAAGTAGAAACCGAGCGAGCCTGTATCTGCCCTATTAACTATGAAAATGCGTTAGACTAAATTGACTGGTCATCTTTGCCAGTTGGCTGATGAAGTAAAGGTTAAAATATATTTTTTTTTAGTATGCAGACGTACTGTGGCTTGGAATAATCTGAAGCAGGTATCAGTTAAATCTTTAGTATTTTGTATTATTTAACCACATTAGAAAGAAGCAAACGAAATACCTAGGCACAAAAATTAAAGATTCTCCTTAGTCAAGTAGTCCCACCGAACCAAAGCTGGCGCATAGGTCATGCGTGTTACCGTCCCCGAAATAAAATTGGCAAGATTTGAAGTAGTGGGGGTAAGTTCGTGCATCGTTTTATCTAATACTTACAACCACGTTAAACGCCAGGGAATGTACCACACTGAATAGTGATGGTATTATTTGTACTAGGTGCCAATGAGTCTGATCCACTCTCTCTTAAGTTGACAATCGACGCCTTATTTTCCTAATGAAGTTGATGGCATCTGACTCGAAACCCCCAGTAGCTTCAATGCAAGGGGTACGAAATAACCATTGCTCATGGCTGAGAATTTGTCACGCTTGCAGACTGGCGCAAATTCCGCAGCATCACCAGTTGCCTGCACTATTAAGAGATAGTCGGCGATACATTCAGTTTCTTTATTTAATTTATATTTTGACTAGGTACTTAAAGAAGATTTCAAGTAGCATTTTATTAGTATTTGTTACGAATACGCAAGTATTTTATCCAACAAGCAGTTGGAAATGTTTGTTTCTTATGTTCACAAGCCTCAAACCTAAAAAAAAAAAATGCTCCATTCTTGATATTAAGCACCGACAGTATTTTTACACAAGCGCGAGGCGTTAAACAATGAAATATAGATCAATAACACGCCAATTACGGAGACAACCTGATTCATTTTAAGAAAAAAACTTGTATAGCCTTATCCGATGACAACGGGGAATCGTATGTTACAGAGTCTTTCTCAAAAAAGTGGCAACGATGAATTAATTTTGCACTTTTTTTAAAAGTGTGTTTTTCTTCAAATTTTTTTTAGACAATAGCTAAAAATATAATCAAATAACCGAAATAACTTAGAGGGAACAAAATATTTCCTTTAGTTTAGAAGATATAGGTCCTCAAAGTTTTTGATATACAGGTGAACGACAATTCATAGTCAGGTTATCGACAATGGTCGCAGGTTAACGACAATCATATGTAAACCTAAGCAAATTTCATAACAGGTGAACGACAAGAGGAAGCAGATGATTGATGAGCAAATCAAAACAATTTTAAACTGACATTAAGTGCTTTATTTGATGCGTTTTACGTAACTTATGAAAAAAAACACCCGTAGCAATGTAACAAAAAAATTTTGTTCTTAGGATGGGTTGGGTTGGTTCATAGTATTTATATTACAAAAATCTTTTTGTACTTTACTTTTTTCCTATATTCAGCATACAATTCCAGATTATCTTTAATTTTCTTAACCTGCGTTTCTCCTTTTCTCTCTTTTTTGCTAGTATTTCTCCATTTTAGACAGGTGAACGACGTACACGTTATGGACAAAATGACAGTTACAGTATTAATCTTAAGCGAAAAGTTTGTTTGATAAATTTCGCATTTACACACATGAAAGTAAACCGCCTTTTACATATTTTAGGCTATTATCAGATAATTAGCTCATACAGAAAACAAAATATGAAAGACAGAATAAAGACAACTTACCCGTTACAAACTCCAGATCGCGTGAATGTATTGTTTGTATTTTTTTTCACCGACACATCGCTGACTTGCTACTTCCACCAGCGTTAGCAGACAGTTGCAGCTTTCGTCTCATGCTGGGTGAGATGG
This sequence comes from Adoxophyes honmai, assembly GCA_005406045.1. Taxonomy (NCBI): domain Eukaryota; kingdom Metazoa; phylum Arthropoda; class Insecta; order Lepidoptera; family Tortricidae; genus Adoxophyes; species Adoxophyes honmai. The sequence goes on from BHDV01025231.1 coordinate 141,719, forward strand.
ATTAGGCGTAATAGAATTCGCACAGGAGTAGCGTTTATGTCGTGACAGGTGAGCGACAAAAACTACCGCGGACAAACTTTAATTGCAAATAATTAGCTATGTAGGTACAATTCTTTTATTCGAAACAATAATATTAAATCTTGATCATATAGGTCAGTGCAATATAGAACACAAATAAAAATAAATTGGAAACATATACGAGTTTTTTAGCTCCAAACATAAGTCCCTCGCGTTGGGACACGACAAGTGAACGACAAAACGTAGTGTTAATTATTTTTTTAACCTATTAATTTACATTATTTTTATGTTAAAACATTTGGCCACTATGTAAAAGATGTCTTTTAATTTAAATACACTTTTTAATTACAAGATTAGTGCATGACAAAAAAAAAGTTCTAAGAGAAACCTACTGACAGGTTGCGTTGCCACTTTTTTGAGAAGGACCCTACAGCATGTATGATTTATGCTAATGAAGTTGATTATTTCTGTGCAGAGTCAATTATTTAATCTCCCGTCCAGACCGGCAAGATATAAGTAATGTTAGCTTAAACGGTCATCAAGTGAGGTTTAATTGGTATGTTTTTATGGAGTCCAGGAGCGAGTGCAAGCGTGCGTTCGGGTCGCGTGCAGCAGCAGCCGTCTCACAGATCCACATCAGTCCCGGAATAAATGGTATCCTACGATGCTATCGTCTGCCCGTACCACCCCATTAATCTACATCAGCACGCGCTCACTATGAGATTAATGAACCAGATAAACCATTAAATACGACTACAGACGTCCGCTCCTCTAACAGCAGCCGGACAAACTGTATACGCATTTCAGAGACAATAATTGATGAATTAAACGGATTCGACGCTATTATGAATGTTAATGATAACGGCCGATCGGTCGGTCGATACCGACGATGCTGCTCGATAATTAGAATGGATGGTCGCAGCTTCGGTGGAATTGATTCCGTCTTGGGTGGAATCCTCGTCGGCGACGCTGCCGGTGGCTAGCGCGGCGCCGGCGCGGCCGTGACTGATGCCGCAACACGACCCCGCATTAGTATTCATTTGTTAACAGCTACTTAACCACTTTCTAAATTAAAGATCTGATTTAACAAAGTACATTATATTACCTAATTTGCATTTAAGCCAGATACTCTTTCATATGTTTAACGTTCTGTGATTTATCCAAACTCCCAGAGATAGTATCTTTTTACGTACTAGGAATATCGACCTGCGTAACAGTTTCTCGTTAATTTTAATTGATTATCTGATAACGTGATTTTTTATTACAAATATAAATAAGTTAGCAGAGACCTTTCGACAGTCTAAAGTGGTTAGTAAACTGGTGTGTTAAATAGTTGAACATCGTAAAACGGGGTGAGTCGGAAACGCGAAGCTAGTTGGGTTACAAATGGCGAGAGAAGAGTTGACAAAAAGGTCTTTATAGGCTACGGCAACCAAATTCACGTAACTTTTTTGCTAATGGAGCTATAGTAAAATTAATAATCCTTACATACCTATCTTAGTGTTAATATACTTAGTCAAACTTAAAAGAAATGTTAGTTTTGTCCTTACTTACCCCATTTTGCGTGTTATTGCACTGTCCCTTGAAGCTGTGGAATTACTCGTAAAACCCGATGTCTTACTTACGAGAGCAATCAGGTGGACTGCCAATTAATACCAGCTTCGCATCAACCGATCCTTTTTAACCGAATTCAAAAAAGAACGAGATTCTCAACTAAACTATGTTTTTATTTGGATTAGTCGACACTTAAAAGTCATTATTATTTTTATTTCTTCCTATAGGCACAAAATTATCCGCAGCTGTCTTTGAACAGTGTGCAGAATCAGGAATAAGAATAAACAATAATGCCTTTATGTATTTTTTTACACACGTCAGAATGGCATTTTCCCTAAATCTATCGTCTATGCAGTCCTATGAAATTAAATTAGAAGTAAACAATAATAACGCATTTCTTATTGTGCTAGCTGTAGCGTGTGCCGCCAGGCAAACTGACGCTGGAAGGAAAATGGGAATAATAGTAAAGACTATTTGTAGCCAGTTATAAAGACAACTCGTCCGAGTAACCCTAATTGCTTTAATTGAATAACGACATGTGGCCAGTTTTTACGTATTGGCGGAATTGTTAATTGATACAGCTGGACTCGTGCTATTTAGGTCAAAATATTCTCATGGTTGGACAGAAAAAGTCTAGAAAAGTGGCACCGTGAAACAGGCACAGGCCTACTCTCAGTATGAAAGGGGTTGGGCTATAATTCCCACGCGGGCCCAGTGCGGATTGGAAACTTCACACACAACATTGAATTACTTCGCCGCCGTGAAACTCACTCGTAGTGAAATGAACGGATACAGTCACGTCTTTTTATCGACATATTTCAGCTCAAATCACATGATCTAATCTCAATGACTAAGTTAAGCTAAATTTTAGGCGACAGGCTAGTTATCTGTTAATACCTGCCAACTAAAAACGTAAACAATGCTAGAAGTGGCCACTAAACGTGAAATAGTCATGATTTTGCCTATGTAGCGTTTTGTGTGCTCTGCCTACCCCATTTGGAAATACAGGCGTGAGGTATAGTCCCCGGTAAGTAAGATGGATGATTTTAGACAGTGAGTAAATTCGCGCATCGCTATTACCTAGAAAAAACGCTGCGCGAACTTACCCTCTTTCTCTAAAATCGTGCCAAGTTGTTTGCCGAATAGTACCTATACGTATTTAAATGGCAGGAGTAATTTCCTTGTCGGGTACAGCATCGTGCAGTTAAGTTTATTTATCCTCAACAAAATCGATCGATAAAGTTTATCGTGTGAGTAATTAAGCCAATGTCGCACCGCAAGTCGTTAATCTTGCAGATCGCAATCGAAGATGATCGCGTGTCCGCTCGCGCCTGCCTTGGCCTGCGCGCGCGCTCCCCCCCCCCTCCCTACCACGATACCACAAAAACATTAATAATCGTACCTTTTCACCATGTCATATCGAACACCATAACGCACCTTAATTGAAGTTCGTTGTACGTTTATTTTTGCCGCTTACTCAAATTATTGTACAATGTACCTATTGTATTGTGTGAATCAATGTTTTATTCAAAAATCTGTTTTCATTTTAAAAGGGTCTGTCTATAAGTAAGTATACATTTTACTTTGATTAACAACTCGTATATGATCTTAAATGTATGTATGAGGTTTGTTCCCATTCGCCGTTGGAAGTATTGCGTTGAGATCGTTAAATTTACAGTCATTTTGCAATCGTTTACAAGCAATAGGTTTACTAAACTATAATTTACACATCTGTACGTAACGGGTGCTGTTAAATTAATCCGACATATTAAATTCCAAATACTAGCATTTGACCTCGCAATCCGTAATCGCAAAGCCATGAATTATAATAGACGGGGGCATTACGCGCAGGGGACCAGAGAATCGCATTTCCCGCGGACTCCTTAAAGCGCTAGTATTTACTTTTCAACCGCACTCACAGATAAAAGTGTCATAATATTTATAACATAACTTGCCTTTCTTATGGCCCCGTGTCATAAACTTAAGCGCGCTTTCTAGATTCCTTAGTCTCAGCTGAAAATAGGACGTAACTTACTGTTTATAAGATTTCGAATCGGGAGATTTTGAGCATTTAAGATGCGTACTGGTATCCGGAGCAATATGCAGCCGTCGTTCGATAATGTTTCTTGTTTGGTTGCGATACGTGTGAGAGTCAAAGAGATAGAGCGTGCGGTGATGTGCGCTCCGGGGTGACGGTATGGACTATCTAATTTTATTAGCAATATATTGTCATTAAGTCGATACTGATCTTGTTATACGCACAATGAGGGGTACAGCGCGGCCGCGCCCGCGCCGGCCGGCGGTTGACACAATTTATATTCAAATGACATTCGCTTATGGCCTGAGGAAATTTCTCACTCATAGGATTTTCAGGTAATCTTGAGTTTATGTTGTCAATTGTTAGGCCGATATTCAAAAGCATTCGTGGGTGAGATGGCTTCACGGCTTGTTATAGTTATTTTGTCCAACTTATCGTATTTAGAATAAGTGCATTAGGTAGTAGATAGCAGTCGAACTTAATAATTTCAACACCTTGAAATTTATTGCTCCGTGGAAAGCAAGTAGCAATTTAATTCCGAAGACAACTTCGGGAACATTATATTACTGCGTTTGTTACGATTATGCATATGATATCAGCTTCTACTGTGTCGCATGGGGGCAGACTTTAAAAATAAAGTTTATCACTGCTACTAACGGAGTGGTAATCGTCGGGAATTGGCTATCGACAGACATTGATAAGCAAGTCATCAAGTCATCAGGTTTGTAAATAAACCCCCTACTGTCAATGGTGTCAGTAGTGGCTACGAAACGTGAAATAGTCAGTGGTTTTATGAGTACCGATGTGCTTTGCTTACTCATGAATACTGGCGTGACGGATGTGTGTAGGTACAAAACGCCCTGTTATGACAGTATTGTCGAAACATCAGAACAAGTCAACTGACATGGGTCGATCAGTTGTTAATCTACACCGCTTGGCGTCGCTAGCGCAGTCCGCAGTGCCATTCAAGATTACGTCCCATGGGCGCGCTGGGAGGCTCGCGCCTTCTCACGGGTATTTGAGCCAGAACTGGCAACTACACAAATAAAAAAATATCTTGTGTACAGTTCACGTAGCGCTGTTTACTGGTCACATAAACTGACCGTATTTACTGTGGTCGCTCATCCTCCATTTAACACTGAGCTACTTTGGGAACGTCTAAATTAGTGAAGTGAGAAAAGCTAACGCTCGTAACCGTTTTCGATCGGCGGTAAATCGAGGAGATAACATCTTTTTTGGATGGTCGTTGACTCCCATCAGTTATTGTGTGTCGATCGTAGAGCCGAGCCGTAAAGGGAAACTTGTTACTATCTGTTTTATTAGTGCCTAATTTTGTCAACTCCTAATACGACTTTATTTGTCTGGGATTGCCATGGAGTTTGAAGTTGAAGTTTAAAATGATGTTAGCTATTGCTCATAAGAAATAACACCAGCATCGACTAACAATTCCGAACAGCCATTAAAACAGTAAATTCGACTGGTGCTAAAATAGCTTCTGTAGATGTTAGTCCCTAAAATAAATGTAGCACATACTTACAATTGATGAGTATATTACATGATAGAATTCTTAAGTAACGAAAGCTATAAACAAAAAGAAAAACTTAACAAGATCTGAAAATTTGGTACCGAGGTACATTTTCTGATCTCAGTTGGAAATCAATTGCAATAAAATTTCTATCTCAGTTTAAATCTGAATAATCTATTGCATAAGCTCCTAATCCAAAGTAATGCAACGTTAGAAGTGACGGATACCGATCACGCTGTAAACATTTCCCACCAATTCGTTCACCACCCATGGATTAACCAAATAAGAGAGCGTTAATCCCTTCTCACGTGAAATGTAATGAAAAGACTTGGGGGCAATTAACGTTGATATTATTAGAGGAGTTAGTTTGGACCGGCGGGCTGGAATGAGCCCCGCTCAGGTGGTCTGCCCCGGCAGCAGCACGTCGATGAATGTCTTCACTTCATCATACAATATTAATTGCCATTCGCGTACCCACTTGGCTTACGCGCTCCTAGATTAAAGGCCTCATTACAGCTTTTCTTAAGGCTAAATATTAATTGAGACATTTCTGTGCACTGTCAAGACGATCGATGTAGCGAAATAAATGAAGGTTCATAAATAACTGCTTACCTGTTTGGTCGCTTTGACGATTAAGGAAGCAGTCATTATTTTGTACGTGTATTTTGGGTAAAGATCCGCGATCACTGGGATCGCTCTTTGTGTTAATCGCATTATAAATTGACTTAGCGGTCAATGCTCTGCCTTTGTCGGCATTGTAATGGATGACTGTAGACTTAATTCTTCAAAAATGATGCTAATATTGTAACCGTTTATTTTTGGGACTTGTTTAGTGTTGTTTGGACCTAATTTTGCTTGAGAGTCCTTGTTTTAGTATAATAGCTGTGGGTATTTACATGGAATCAGTGGAGGAGCCTAGGCGCAGGCCTCAGGACAATAATGCGTGTCTCCACGCGAGCCTTTCGTGTGCCAGCCGCATTACTCAAAGCTCATTTAAACCTAACTACGTTGCATTGAAAGGAGCAATTTTATTGTACTCTATTGATTCTGTTGACAGCTGGAGAAGGAATGCGCGTCCTGCTACAACTGGTTTGTTTCTGTCCCGTATCTCATTATCATAAATGGATAAACATAATAGATATGGAATGACGTCTTTGTTTTTTATTGTATGTATTAAGAGTGAAATGTTAATGTGATCCATTAAACAGTCGTGTTCAAGGAACAACTAGATGCATAATGGCGACTAACAGAGATCTGGATTATTTTAATTTGTGATTCCGCGCTGGTGAACCATTCAGACGGTGGTTGGTTGCATTCCTCGGCGTTTATGCCTCGTTTGCACACTGCTTTCATTCAAATGACATCATTAAGGTTGTCCGGACATTTCCCGTGACACTTGCGTTCAGGATTACTACTTTGTATGAAAGGGTATTATTATTCCTTATATTTTTCTTGACGCCTTTAGTGCTTATGAATCTGTAGGTACTCGGCTTTCTAGTACACGTACTGGTTTGAATCGCAATACTAGGAAAGGTAAATGAATACAGCTAATTATGTTGCTAATGCATAGAACCTCTTTTAGAGTCTGTGGGAGCATATTCCGAGTATCTTTAACGAGAGATTAACTACGCGTCCACTAGCTCTGCAGTGCCCGGAGGAACAAATAAGTCGAGTTACTTTGCTTTATTTAGTTTCTGTAACAATACCGTGGCGTGAGCCTGGCCGCTCTAATATTTGAGCGGAGTGAGGCCCGTGCTACGCAATATGGTTCTTATAATTAATAAGTGAGAGTCTATTATATCCCATCGCCAGGTGGATTTCTTCTTCATTCAGAGCTTGAAAAAGGCATGAGTTACGGTGTGAGTTATTTATAACGCCCAGTTTGTGCAGTGGGCACATACGAGTAGTTCTGGACTTCATTGGGCTCACGAATGATCTTAATTAGAAGTATTGTCGGAGGTAAATTATGCCCCTTGCGGCTTTGTGGGACTGCCCTCGGTCTCAGCGGCCACTGTAAATCAAATACCTATTCGGCACTCAGCGGACAGGCCCCTGAGCGAAGATTAAGAAATTAATGAGACCCTAATGGAAGTAATTCGAACATCATTTAATTTTATGTCTCGATAGTGGTTACATGAATTTTAATGCGCAAAAGCAAATAAATTATAGTACCTTTCGTTAGATTAAGGTCGATGGTACCAAGATTAATTATCAAACACGAGAACGTCAAGATAGGAAAGTAATAAAGTTTTTATTGGGGCACGTATTGAGATCTCTGTACATACTTGTAGATTACCTTAATCAGTACTGACGATAATCGATTCCTAACGTAAATCTCAATCCATTGGCGTTCGCATTGGGATTTGTAGCCAAAATATAGCTACGGTTATGGTTATTTCGGAAATACTCTTGAAGTGCCAAATACTTGAAGTATAATAATGTTCATTGATCGATTATAGTAGTCATAGTTTACTCGAATCAAATTATAACTAACAATCTTTATTTGACTTTGTTGAACTTTATTAGTAAAGAAGACATCAACGAGCTCGGCAACTTCACAGGTATTTGATTCAAATATAATATTGTGAACCTTTAACCGTTGTTGGTTTGATATCAATCAGCCAATCATATTTTTGGCATATTTCTTTAATGTTTGTTAAATTAGATGTACTTAAGTCACAGAAACGTTTAAAATATCCCGTGACCTTTTATCAAATTTGTTACTAATACTTATTGTAGACAAAGCTTCCTATTCTTCACCGACTAAAGTAAAATTTAGGACTACAAATTTCAAAGCAAGTTTGTTTAACCTTAAAGTTCCTGGGATTTAAATTAAAAAATACTTACTGTAAAACTCGGAAATATCACATCGTTAGGTAGGTTTGCCGTGTGGTTTCTGTGTCGGGTTTAGATTAACGCCTCATCTTTTCTTTCGTGGATGTTGTAAGAGGCGACTAAGGAAATAAGCGCAGGTACATTCTAGGCGATTAGTTAGCTACTTATCACTTTTCTACTTGCCTACTGAAAACGTATAAAATTACACTAGAAGTGGCGATGAAACGTGAAATAGTCATTGTTTTGTCTTTGTAGCGTTTTGTGTGCTCTGCCTACCCCATTCGGGAATACAGGCGTGATACACGTAAGTACGTAGATATATGAAACTAAAATCTCAGTTATCATTGTAGGTTTTAAATTAGAGCTAGAGTCAGGTCATTAAAAATACACACTCATTACATCATTCGCATGTAATGATATCCATAATCTATCAATCAATTACAGGCAGTGTAAATCCTGTCTAAGAACAACCGTCGAGTCCAATCAGTAAGCTACGCAAGAGATGGCGTCTCACCAATGTCACTAAGTGCCACATACATTACACTGCTAAATTACTAGTAGCGTGTAGCGCCTCGCCCGCATTCTGCAGATACACATTGATGTGAAAAATAAACCAAATTAACATAGCAAACATTTGAAGTACGCGTAATGATCACAGATCACGATGACGGGAGTTGGCATAAGATTATTTTTTTCTTGCATTTTTAGAAATCGAGATGGAAAAGTAAGTTAAGTTTAGTAAAATGCAGCAATAAAGTGCGGTTTGACCTTTGGAGTTTAAGTGCAATTTGAATTAGATATTTACCACGAGCTATTCAGTGAAGAAAATCATCGTCTGAAAACCTCCACACAGCGCTGGAGTAATTCAAAGTTGTGGGTTATGTTCCCAATATGCACTGGGCCTGCGTGCGGACTATTAAGCCCAATCCCTCTCACACTGAGAGGAGGCTTGTGCCCAGCAGTGGAACGTATTTAGGTTGGATTATTTTTATGATATTATAATCGTCATGGTTATTTCTTGGAGAGATGGTGCGTTTCCATATCCTTGATTATTGCTCTGTGGTTGTGATGCAACGCAGCTTCTAATCAGATTCTAGGGTAATCGTTAGGAATACATTGAGTTAGATAATGCGATACCAAGATTACCGAGATACTGTTTCGCAGTAAATGCAAGCGGAATGTTGTTTGTTTTCGCAAATAAGGGGAAGGCTATCCATTAAGGAATTGAGGAAGTCTGGTTACGTATATGGTTGCATTTGACATACGAACGGCTGAAGTTCCTTAAGTCATACCAATTTCATACATACATACAAAACCATGACTATTTCACTAGTTCTAGCAACTTGCTACTGCTACACCTGCCTACTAAAAACTTACAAAATTATACTAGACGTGGCCACGAAACGTGAAATAGTCATTATTTTGTTTAAGTAGCGTTTCGTGTGCTCTGTCTATTCCATTTGGGAATATAGGCCTGATGTATGTATAGAAGTAAACATTACCAAAAATGGAAAGATCGACCAAATTTGATTAAGGCTCGGGCTAATGAGGCGTTGTTGACTTTCTGGACATAATTTAGCACCGTGATATTTACCACATAAACAATACACCCTACCATTGGGCTAGTTCACACAGTAATATAATAAGTCTAGCTAATTCATTAGTAAAATATCCCAAGTGTAGAACACCCTCAATCAATTACGCATGGACTTATCGTGGTGAAGATAACACCGATAAGAGAGCAACTTTAACGAAAGCGTGTGAATATGAAGCGATGAAATTTTGAATGAAATTATTTGGACACGCGTCGTAGATAAATATCAATTACGGTTCACAACTTGGATGTGATGGAGACGTAGATTAAAGTGACACTATTAAAATGACAGTGAACAACGGTGACGTGCCTGCGTAAACTGACCGTAAATGATCTTTTACAGTTTAGCAACAATGACTTCATGAACGGGCTCCTGGATTTTTTATTGATAATAATAGTGATTGTATCTTATCTAACTTTCAACCAAAACTTGCTAAGAATTTCTCCGGAACATAAAATAGTCATGAACTCTACAGAACATCATTGTTACTCGCGAATAGTGCGTGAAACGGTTGAAATCAAGAAATGTAAACATTTTAACCGAGGTGATGGATTCGAGGTGAAGCTTTCTTTATCATGTAGTCCTGTTACGTGTCAGTCCAGAAGTGAACCTTCGGAGAAAGCGTCTGACTACGGTTGCTGTTTTGTGGTCTGACGTTTTTTGAGTTGCGTGTCGGTGTGATAGGGTGACCGTTGGTAATTAAACGCGGGTAGTTCGAAAAGCCCTGCTTCAGACTACTTGTAACTACAGTCGCTGTAACGCGGCCAAAACGTCGAAAATTATAAGAGTCATAACAAAGAGTGATTAAGTTCCGCGTATCTATACCATGAGTGAGAATCACGAAGGTTTAAAACATTATACGTTTAAACGTACCATATACTCTGCTTACCCCATTTGAGAATACATAATATGTAACATTTATCTGTAAAGTAGGTACAGTTAATGTTTCCTCATAAGAAAGAACACTAAAGCCCATTTGTGTCTCGCAAGGAATGCCTCTAAATCCGCTGCTTTATTTCGGTAATAAACTGATCACATCCAATAGGTATGTTTCTGTTCATTCCGGTTCCTAGCGCATGTTATTGTGACGCCATAATACTCCCCGATGATGACCGACGAGCACCTCATAACCGTTTTGGACATTCCCGAATTTCCATAAAGCTTATTTCAAAATAATTCTTAATACCTCCGGCAGTGTTTATCTCGTTTTCGGTAATAGAATACCTGGAATATTTTATCAACGCACGACCGAGTAATTTAATATAAAGCGTATCACTAAATGATCTCTCGGTCGCGATGACTATCGCAAGGTTAATAACGGTGTTGGAGGCTCTTCTACGCGAGACACGCGTCCGCGATATTATCGCCGCCGAAGCATTATTGATGAGCGCCTGCCATAACCAAATAGCCCGAGGATCACGGTTGTTTGCTTATCTAAACTTTGTTAAAATGTTCCATTTTGTGGTTAATTGAAAGTTTCCGGGGGCATTGACCCCGTATGACAGGTGCAGCCCGAATGGGGTTTTCGTGAGATTGCGCCGCGATTGTCAACTACCGCGCCGACCTGCCCGCGCCCGCGCTGCCTAATTGCTGAACAGAAGCCGCCCGCAGCTTTATGACCGCCTCAATGGCTACGACGTTTATGGAGATATGCGATATAAATAACATCTCTGCTGCCGAGATTGTTTCATTCATTCTTGTCAGCCATTGAGAAACACTGTCGGAGGATAACGCGCAAACAATGGCTCACGTACGCGAGTACATGCTCGTGTCGCTGTACAAATCGCATGCGTCATCTGAGTTTGCGATTGCCAAACCTTTTTTTTAACCAGAACACTTTAATGCTCTCTTTTTTGTAAGGTTATTTGGTTACCTACTAATTACATAAATAATTAATCTTCGATTAACTAATGGAAGATTCCAATTTTACACCGTACCTACTCGTAGACTTGTTACGAGATAGGGACCTACTTCGTTAGATAAATATCCTCACTCTATTTTTTTTTTTTTTTTGGTAAGAATATTTAAAAAAGACAGGTAGACTGATTGACGCGTATGAGCAAATCATTTACTTGTTTTTATTTAATTTATGAACATGTAATGACTTCAGATTGAATGAAAATACCTAGCCAGACCATTACCTAAGATTTGTCCATACTGTTAAAACTTTGCTTCCACGGATATCGATACTTATTCATTGCGGGCCCAGAACCAGCCCCTACTACGTTACCTTTATCTAATGGCGCATTCGCAAGACGCATTGCCGCAGATATACCAACCCATAATGCTTGGAAAGCGAGCACTCGGCTTTAATACCCCATTTAAGGACTGGCCGCTTATGTAAGATTACCGTTTCCAGTTACTCCGAGATCCTAAAACCGTGTTGCTTGATTAATGTCCCCGTCTGGAACAAACAAGTTTCGGTCATATTTGTTATCTACGTGTTAGCTAGTTTTGTCAACGGCCTATCTGGTGTTGAATGAAAACTGCTAATGGCTGGCTTCTAATCTCATAAGCAAGTACGGAGTTGCAAGAATAAATTATGAAATTACATGCCTATAATTTTGAAATAATTGCAATTGTATTTCATTAAGTTAATCTTGGCAAATTTTAGTTAAGGAGACAACTTAGTATGAGGTTAGCGTCGGCAAAATAAATGATGTTAATTGACATTTCGCGGATTGTTGTCGGTCTAAAATAGGCAAAACAACCTGATATAATTGGTGCTAGGACTCATGCAATATTATTATAATAGACATTAAAAGGCTCTAGAACAAGTATTTACAATCCTTTATGACGCAAATGTCAATTCGAACACGGGCACAATTTTCAGGCTTCTTAAACAGGTTCATTGATTGTAAAGAAATTGACGCAAAACCTAAATTTCCCAAGCATCTCATATTTTGTGCCGATCGACGACTTATATAACAAGACTCGTGAGCGCCCTATTACGTGTTATTATTGACGCGCCGTACTGTTTTCATTACGTACCAATAGATTAGTGTCAATATGTGATCACGAGCCCGCTATCTGATTAGGTCCTGTCGGACCTTGACATTTGCCTGCCAGCCGTTGACCCGTCGCACTCGGCTCGGCTCACATCTGGGACATCTACGGCCGCGGCATTACTGTCTGCGATACAATACACCATTATTCTTCTGTTTATGTTCCAATCATGATATTGAAATTTTGTTTCGTCTGATTGACATTAAGTGATCAGTAGATAGGTGATCAGATTTCGAGTGCACGAAGCGCGTTGTACGGTGCGAGTGTGATGGGCTGGAAGTAAATCAGACGTTTCAATAAAGATGCACAGTTTGTTTGCCTTGTCACAATTTTTGCACTAAAAGTTCCTACACCATCGACAGAAGAATAGTATTTACCTAACATTTTTTTACGTTCACTTTGTAATCTGGTTATAAAATGGATATAATATTTTCTATCTACTTACTTCCTAAACTCACAACGCATGCGCAGACATGCTTTATTTTAATTCGTTGTTGCGTCAAGTTCTATTCAGTATTACTAGCTGTTTCTAAAGCGATTTTTCTTAAATCAATGGTTAAGGCCAAATAATGAGCACTTTAAGTTCATAAAAATATTTTCTATGGATAAATCTAAAGCAGGTGGTGCAGGAATGCTAATAATATGTTAACAGAACGTATTGGGTCCTATAGAGATGCAAATGCAGACAGCTACTTCTATAAAATCCGAAATGTTATTGCTTCGTAGTACCGCGTGAAGCATTCGACGGTGTTTTTATTTTTATCGAAGGGATCGATTGTAAAGATAAGTTTGTCGTAAGACAAGTAGCGGCCACCCGGCGGCCGCTGCGCCCGCGCCGCTGCTTGCATTTTATTACATCTTGATATCGACTAATTCGCACATACGTCGGATAATCGAAACACCACGCGCCATAGTTCAGGAGAAACTTCAGTCGAGGAATGCCAGCGTAACGTTTTAATGCTATCTTTTTAATGGAGAACGTCAGAGAATGTGTCTATTAAACTTTATAGATGAATATCTTCTACCAATGAGTCATAATACGGAATTTCACGAATAAATAAAAACAGGTATAGGTAAGTAAGAAAAAAACGTTTGCATATTTTATTTGAAGTACGTGAAATAGTTTATGTCTTTTGATTAATACTTATTAACGTTGTACTTAACATACTTACTGTACTCTTGAAGAGTAAACAGACCGTCAAACAAAAGGGTTTAACAGAACCAAGATTGTATTAAATCGATCCGTACTAAATCACATCTCACCTTTAAAGTATAAATCAAGAGTGACGTAAAATCGTTTTATATTGTTTTCACATTGAAATGACAATAAAATGCTTTAAATTCATGAGTGATTTAATGTACATGTGCTTGATATGAAGTAACAGTTCAACATTGACGATAAACATGTATATTTTATTATTGCTGCGCGTATTTTAGTGCTCAATAAAAAGTATTGTTATATCTTTATGATTGTTTTAATAGTATTATATCGAGAATACTGAAATATGAAAGTTTGTTACCACCGGTGCACTAAGGTATATTTTGTAAAACTTTACAGAAAGCAAAACAAATATACGATACATACCTATGCACATCACGCCTGTATTCCCTAATGGGGTAGAGCAGTTAAAATTTATATGTATATTGAAAACTATGACTATTCAATAGTGACAGGTTGCTAGCCTGTCGCCGAAAACATTCTTCGACCTATTTCTTTAGTCGCTTCTAACTTTATCTACGGAAGAAATGGAGAGGTGTTAACCTAAAAAAAAAATACTCGAATAAAACTTTTTGCCTTTGAATAAATATTGATAGATATGCGGGATTGGACAATACTTAGTAACTACTAAAATCAAATCTGAGCTGTCAAATATTTATATTATATCGTAACCATTGGTTACAAGATTAGCTTGATCAAGAAGATTATTATCGCACCAAAAATCTATCCCGCACCTAGCGAACATTCAATTAATATAATTATGGATAGAATTCTATGTCAGTTGATGACAGATGACAACGATGGAAATAAAGAAACCATACATAGTGCATTACATATCTATACTATATCTACATTTTTTATATTGATTAAAACGGATTATCTATTATTAATATAAAACCATGCCATCGCGCAAGATTGTACATTCTGGTGTTTTCAGAGTTTTGTGACTTATCCGTGATTTTCAACAAACGTTAGCCCTCGCTATTTGCGAAGGAATTCTGACACTGTTGATTACTTCAGACTTAAATTAATAGGTACATCGAATATTAGTACCGATTAACTTAAATATTCGCGATTCTTACAAATTACGTTCAAAACTTATTTTTAATTCGGCGTTTCTGACGCATCGTAGCAAAGGACTACACTAAAATACTAGAGCCATTGTACAAAAAGTCCTCACATATAAGCTGCTGAAAGCATATAAAAATGAGCGCATTTGATTTAATTTCAAAAGTAACAACTGAATATTGATGTTCGTGCAGTTGTTATTTTTTGGAGCGCGTAATCGCCGAGCGACAGAGACATGAGTCGGTCGCCCAAGAGTTATGCGACATCAGTGCGTGTGGTTCAACACCTCGCCTGAGACTATTTCGATGTCTCGGACTCTCCTAACTATTGACGTTATCTTGATTTACGCACTTTATTAACATTTTACAACGAAAACGAGCCAGTTTTGAGCTTTCAAAGGAGTATACGGATAAAGTAGCGTCGAATTAAGATATAGATGTTATTCTGACGCCAATGTTGTCATACATATAAATCATTATCTGTTTATACCTATTGTTGAACCAGATATTGTTTTATTCAATTATGGTTTGTGAGACTATTAAGTTGAATGTCTTACAAAAAGAAGAACGCATTAAACTTTATTGACATAGGTTGACAAAATTCAGCCATTATCATAAAAGCAATATTTCAAATTTATCTTCGAAGTTATGTTATATTTTGAAAGCAGAAAATTATATCTTTATGCTTTAAAAAGATTATCTAGATTAATTTCTAAATATAGGGGACACTACAAACAGTAAATAAGTTATTAAAATCAAATTGAAATTTACGATAATCATAAAGTAAAGATTAGGCCACGTCGATATATCTACGTGTGTGATTTAAACACATTCCCGGTCATCGCATAAATACCCGTACATCCATACGGAACATTCTTGCGTCGATATTTATGTTCGGAGATCTATGGCGCGGCCCACAAAAATTGTGACATACACACGAGAATAAAAAGTCAACAATGAATGGAGCTCACGCGACAGGACCCCCCACAACCCGACCTCCGCCTCTAAATAAAAACGCGTTTATGATCTATGATCTGAAACTGATACTTATAATGGCTTCTGTGTGTATGGAGAAGCTGCACCAAACCGATCGCGCCGCTCGCAGTGATAAATAACCTCAAATTGCTTGTAAAAGGTGAAGCTTTATCCCGCCTTCCGTATGTACCGTGTCAATATTTGTGTTCGACCCGAGTTCTGCTTCTCTGATCGCTTAGCGAATCGAATGCGCAACGTAACTCGATATTACGATACCACAAATACAAATACTGAATAATAAATACAATTGGAAATGTCTGTCGGATAACGGTCGCTATCAATATCTTGATCTGTATCGAGACTGGTTAATTGACTAACATTTTAATTTGGTACGCACTGTAGATAAATACTTACCTAAGAATAAAAGAATCGCTCGATTTATGGTCACGTGCGATGTTAGAGCGCGACGGTCGCGATATTTATCGGGTTGTTTGTTTATTTATATTAAAGACCTTCACAGACTCGGCCGTCGGCCGGAGGCGCAGTAGCGGCGGTGTTGCTTTCCCGGCGAAATTCGATCGCACAGTGGCAAGAGAAACAAACAGTTTACGTGCCTTTATCATGCCGGTATGGTTTACTCGATAGTTTTCGCTCGTATGTTTAGTTGGTTTTCGTAACTGTGATATATTGCTGTACGGATTAGCCCGTTTTTCGGCCGGGTAAATATTAGTTAATCGCTTTCGCTTTGTAGTGTGGATAGAGGTTTAGCACGGCAGCAATCGGCAGCGGCGCGCGGAGTGACGTGTCGCGATCGCATGTCCAGAACGAATATATCAATCGAGCGGCAGAGTAATGGTGGCCGCGCCGGCCGGCCGCTCGCTAAATGAGCCACAAACTGGCTACCGCTCTACGTACTTTCTGCTTGAATGTTAAGTAGTTTTAATTATTTTGCAAGAGCCCCCGGGTTACGACTTTGCCTCTCCCGGAGACATTTATCAAAGTGTGTCGTGGACTTGCTTATTTGTTGCAGAACACGCTCCGAACCAATATTTCCATGTTTGTTTCGATGTAGATAGCGGAGGTTGCATTGGCATTCCGTTACATAGCTGAAGACATCTGTTTATATCAACATTTGACTGGAAAAATCTATAAAATCAACTTGAAAGAAACGGCAAAAACTCGGTATCACTTCTACGAACTCTCCGGCGACCATTACGTCGTCTGTCTATCTTGTAGGTGGACGTCCTACGCTGCGCTTGCTGATCCGTGGTCTCTACTCAAACACTTTTCGGCCCCATCGGCCATCCGCTCTTCGTGTAATGTGGCCTGCCCATTGCCACTTCAATTTGCTAATCCCGTGGGCAACATCAGTGACTTTAGCTCGTTTATGGATCTCTTCATTTCTGATTCGATCGCGTAGCGTAGAGACACCCCGAACATAGCCCTCTCGATAGCTCGTTGAGCGACTATGAGCTTTGAGATGAGGCCGATAGTGAAAGACCACTACTACTAGATTTTTCAGTAAAAGTACCTAGGATAATAAATGACCATTGATATCACAATACTCTTTTCTCCGAAGCCAATAGGAAGGCTTCGTGGATTGAGCTGTGTGTCTGTGTCTAGCGCAGTCCATAGTGTAATTAATTCCGCGAAACTGCAGTTGAGTGATGCTTTGTGTGGGATAATGCGTTACCGCGCAGCGCGGGCCGCGCCGGCGGCTGCGCATAATGAGCGCCATCACTTACAGCGCAAGCGCACTGCTTATCGTGAGCGCGATTGTTTGGTTTAGTTACTAGAATAAGTAAACACTATATTGCAAGAAAAAATGGAATGGTGGAATACAAAGGACTTAACCCTTTGAGAGGCAGAGAGGAAACCTAATAAAATTATTGAGACCGAGAATAAGAGAGGCTTAATGTGTCGGGGTCAAAGGTCTTAAATAATAATTTAATTCGTAAACTTACCTTCACTACGCCTGCATTTCGAAATGGGGTACCAGATGAAGTCAACGAAACGTAACATAGAAAAAAATAGTGGCCATGCAGCCACGTTAAGCGGATTGAAGATGCGTTGACAACTTAAAGGTTTGCAATTTTAATATGTCGTTTGATAATAATTATTCTAGCTGGTTCACCCTCCATAATGTACTTTTGTAAATCTCTAAAAGAAAATATAAAGATTTAAACTCAACAGCAATGTTTCTTTTTAATTAACTTGTTAGGTTTTGCAAAGTTGTAGCATCACGGGCGCTTCCATTCGGTCTACGTACCGCAAAGCTAGTACCATCTGTGTTACACCCTCTACATTACCAAGTAAAAAAAGCTGCAACATTTAAAAGATTCATAAAATTTACTCCCACTATGAAAGAAATTGGTTTAAATTTGTAATAGAAGACTCACAAATGAAGGTTTGGTTTATTATTTTTTAACAACATACTTACCGATTTTTTTTAAACAATTTTTTCAGCTATACCAATATAGGTACGCACTCTAGTGCGTAACATTTTAATGAGTTATTTAGCTATAAGCAGTTTATGATTTTCCTTTTAATTACAGATTAATAAGTAAAGCCATAACTTGACAAGTGCATAAAGATAATGTTAACGATAGGGAGATGGAAAATATGACATAAATTACCTATAAAATTTAACGGTAGTTAATGAACATCCTGCCACCTCGGCAAACACAAAGCTGTTTTATTATCAGTGTGAACAAAGGAGACCACACGCAAATGATTCTTGCACACTCAGGTTTTCGCATGTTGGCTGAAAATTGTCAACGGTGGACACGTAGCTCCGGTCATGTTTAGGAACTTTTTTTTAGAAAATTTTTGGTAAATCTAACTTACACACACTGTCATAGTCGTATATGTCGCGTCTATATTCCCAAATAAGGTACGCAGTGCACATGTAAAGTTACAATAGTCAAAATCATACTATTTCAAGTTTAACAGCCATTCTTTGTTGAATCATTTATGTAAGAAGTATAATACTTAGTTACAGTTTGCTTGCCTGTCTCCTAAAGCATACCTACCTTAAACTAATTCCTTGGTCACCCCACGATGTCCATGGAAGATGTGGAGGGGAATTATTCTAAGCCCGACACCACACAGTAAAATCTAACGATATTTTTTAACAGGCACCACGCTAACCTACCAAAATTAGTTCAACAAGATTAGCTAAAGTTAAGCGTAAATATACTTTCACCCGCTCCGCACAATATGCGGCAATTGTTCGAGTTGCAAAGTTAGTTATTACAGGTTAGTACAAAGCTGTACCTACTTAAGATAAGCTAGTTGGTACCGCGTCGGCCGACGCGCGCGCACCCGCTGCAGGGCCTGTCGGGCTTGAAAAATTACTACTCTCGTAAATATTTTGTTGAAATGTAATATTTAACAGTAAATACAACGAAGGATACGTGCATATTTCACTGAAAATTTAAAAGTTTTTACATATTTTTCCACTAACTCTCAAAATAGGCTTCACCCGTCCTGTCTTGAGCAGACATTATTCTTTATAAAACACGTCAAATCCTATTTTATGGATGGAAAGAATCTCCTTTAATAGATTCCAATACGTCGTGATATCAAGTGAGAGCGTCATAAAAATTGACACTGACAAGCCAAAGTACTCGTATTACCGTATAGGGCATTAATTTTACGATCGCGACGAGTAATTTACTTTCTCGGAATGGTGCAAGAAGTATGAAGGGCAATAAAGTGTTAACGGTGTCCCGATACTAGATCACGCGCCATGCAATATACTAGTGGATTCTTTGATTTACTCAACATTTTTATGCGTCCACTAATAAAGCTTACATGATCATCAATTTCAATTTTACTATCTTCGTCGCGGCCGCGGGCTGCCGGGGACTGCTCTGCGGTAAATCAAAATGTTTGCTTTTCGTATTTTATACGCGGGCGCTAGGCAGGAGTACCACACTTACCGTGTCCGATGCAAAACAATTAAATTACCGTAAAATGGAATGCCGTTGCGATATACATAAATGGAGAGGTTTTATAGGCTACAGTTAACTGCAAATTATAGTTATGGTGGCGTTCCAACAATTCACGAAATTCCATGTCACTCATTTAACGAGGTGAGGATTTGCTTCTATTTTGTGTTTATGGTCAAAACTATGAAATGAAACAACAACGTATCATAAGCGATCTAAATTTCACACAACCGATACACTATTTTCAACTTTTGGTTCTGACCGTTTTCGACATCGGCCCAATTTCAAATATGATTTGGGTGAAAGTTTCAACGTAATTTCAACGTAAACACAAGCTTGCCATTTAAAAATTAAGTAGAGTCTTTGTTAGCTTTTTCCCATGTTATTTAATTAATGAGCTAAAACAATAAATCTTTGACGCCTACACACATCGTTATCTTAGCCTTTAAAAATGATCAATTAAAAACCGTGCCAAAATTTCGAAACGCTCATACCAAAAAAGCCACAGCACATATCTCACAACACACTATGACATTGCGATGATTTATCCATTATCTATTCACTAAATAAATTCTTACTCGGGCCCAGATAAAAATCACAAATGAATGTTAATTTCAATATTTAAGTTGTGTGCAGTCAACAAATCATCGCGATGGTATCTCGTGCGATCCAAAAAAGACCCGTCCATTATCGACGGGCTGAGGCTGAGTGACCTCTAACACCGGGCGATATTTAGTGGGCACGCATTGTTCGGTACAATGATAATTGTAGGTGGTGGCTAGAGTTAAGAGTTTGTTTAAAATTGATTTCGGCGTTGATCTTCGGTCGATAGCGTCGTCGAGCGGTTATTATAGGGGCCGGGCGCCCCGGGCGGGCCGGGCAGCGTGCTATAAGGCTTCTTACGGCATTAGACAGCTGAAAAAAGTTAGGCTTCAAGGTCTGGTCACCGACCGTTATCATGATACTAACCGATGCTCGACGCTCACTCAGCATTTTGTACACAAAACGTTTAAATGCTAAATTGAAGTGCCTCGTCTTTATACATATACCACAACGTTACTATTGTTATGCGAAACAACTCAGTTTAGGTACCTCAGCTGAAGTAATCTGCAATTGAACCTAAACCTAAAAAGCTAGCAAGGCTTTACAAGTCGTCGGGGCTCGAAAAACTTTAATCGTTCATTTCAAGAATCAGGTGGATATGGAAACCCGACAAAACGCAAGTGAAATGTAACGAATGTAAAATGTAAAATATTATTTTGATAGCGAAAATTGTAAAGTCAAGGGATATAAAACATTTGTTCCTCAACAATGCGTATCGAATCTTCAGTATAGACAGGCTCCCCATAAATTTGCATATGCGTATATCCGACGTAATGATGTACAAATAATGGGCGCGCGATAGGATCGCAACAAAAGCTGCGCGCGGGCAAGTCGCGCCACTGCCACACCTCAGCATAAATCCGCCACGCTTCGCCTAACTGCGACTGTATCGCGATTTCGTTTTTTTTTATTAAAACAAAATTTCACTCGAAGTTGAATTGTCGAATAAAAGTCGCATTATTAATTATATAGAGACGTCCAACATTATAAAATAATTTTATGCGTTTAAAAAAAAATCTAAAATACGGTAGGACACTGATTCTGAGATTTTGTTCGTTATACGTCAGTACAGTTTGTTTATTTGTAGTGCAGAGTTTGTAATCTTCTGAGCCAGCGTCTATCTTGTTTTCTATTTGTTTTCTTTCTTTTCCTTTATTTGACTATCAGTGGTCTTGTCTAAGTCCGGAGATCTTACTTTACAATTTAAGAGAAGCACTGCAGCCGGCAGAAAATATTCACGACAATCGTCGTCGACACTTTATAGCGAATTCTTGGCATAAATGAGCCGCTAAGTCGTATGTCCTCGTATCCTTAAAAGCTTATTGTTGTGAGAAACACTGGCAGCGGCGAGGCGCGGACGGGCGATGGCGGATAACGGCCGTCATAAGTCGGTGCGGCGAGTAACGACAAATCGCGTCGTGCGCGGGGCCCGTGCGGGCTCGCTGCGGGTCGTTCCTGTGCGTACCGACCACTTCGGTATCACGTCTAATGCCAATCTGTTAGTTTTGAGCCTGTGTGATTAGTATGTAACAAAGTTTGAGAAATAAATGGTAATTTATATTAATATTTGTTCGCTCTCGTCGTCGTTTATGGTTGCAAGTACAGGATTTAAATTGTTCACCCGTATGTGGATATTGTTTAACGAATAAATTTGTTCATGTCGTTTTTCTTGGCCTTCTGCACTAATTTGGTATCTAACCAACTGTGCACCTTTGATTGGTATAAGAGTATTTCTGGATTATAGTATAGGTTGTTATAAAGGCGCCTTACCTGACTTAGAGTTGATTTTTTAAATCTAAATACCCGACATTCTTCCCTTTTTCGAGCTACTATACGGCTATCTCTTGCCCCCAAAAACGTGAAGTATGAAACTAAAAAAAATTACTAAATAGGTACTTTAGAGCTGCTATAGTCTCTTGAGTTGTCCAGTACTGAAATAATATTGTGTTTGAAGACTTGGTCGGGAACAACCACAGATGTACAGCTCGATCGACGCTACCCGATGCGCGTGCGCGCTGTTTTATGCTCACTTTTCTACAATCCTTTACTGTACGTATTGTCTCTTGAACACTGACAAGTGAAATATATGGGAAAACGATGCGATTTTTGTCTAGTGGCACTGCGTGGGGTACGCTTCCAGTGAAATATTGTGGTGTGGTCTGCAGGGATGATATCAATACATGTGATCTAAAACTTTTTAATGTTATTTATAATCAAATATGCCTAAAATTACATTCTCTGAATAATCTAATGATTTATAGCACCGTAAATAAATTAAGATACTGGGACGTTTGCGTCGCATTCCTGGCGATACAGCATTCTACTATTAGACTGGATGGTAAGAGATAGCTCGTTTCCTAGCAGTACAGGTTAAGCGGAAGAGATCGGATTCGCGGGCGCACGCCATAACTCAGGGTAACAGTATGGCGCACAATTACAAGCCGTTGCTGGTGACGATGACAAATAGGCCTCCTTGGGCGCGAGACACGGCCATTGTGCTTTTGCAGATCCGTACCGAGGGCTATTTCTAGATCCAATGCATCTATGATTTGTCGAGTGTTTTGAAACCTGGATTATCAAGTAGAGGAAACACATGGACCGGCTTGTGTTTTTTGCTAGTATTGGATTTTGTATAAAAAACTAGAAGGTTGTTTTTCACCTTCTACTAAAACTTTGTATTAATAATCTACAATCGACATCTATCAACTTTATCTCTTTCGTTAATGAAGCCGTTTAAATGTCGCTAGCTTCTTATAGATAACAGTTTTAAATGGTCGTCATTACCATCAGCGTCAGTGCTGAATAAGAAGTGGCGGCAGCGCCCCCGTTCCCAGCGTCGCTGCACCGGAATGGGTGGATGTACGTAAATGAGTCCAGTTGATAAGTCATGGGGTCTATTCCATATGTCGAATAATAAGTGAGGAAAATGTTTGGGCACATTGTTCTAGGACCGGTTGAAACGGAAACGCTGCGGTGGGCTGCACCATTACTTATGCATGCGTTGACGCACTTTAGCAATCAGCATTAATCAACAATATGCTCGCATGTGTCCCTGCCCCGTGTCATTGTGATTTGTTTATTTTCCCTGAACTGAAAATACGGTTTGACACTCGGCTATGAGCTGTGCGCGCGATGAAATGTACCCCAACAAAACAAGAGACGCATAGACAAGTGAAATAGGCCACACCATTATTCGCGCCAGCGTAAGTGATATTTTAAACAAATGACTGCACAAATGACAATTTATACTCGAACCGGCTTTAGTCTCGACTGTATTTCAACAGCTTATTTGAATTTGGACGTCAGTGATTCACTGCTGTGCCGTATTTCAATCCGAGTGCAGGATGAGCACTTGAAGCGAATGTGGCTAAAGTAGGGTGAGCAGGGTTCAAGTTGGGGCGAGAGAAAGTGACCGCACGCGTGTTCCTTTATTGTCCGCTTGTCGACATGAGCCGCACGATGGCTTATCTCCAAAACTCGAGGGCCATGTAAAGCGTCCGCGGCCGCGGCCCGAAACATGTTGTATCTCGCGTAAACCCTCCATGTTTTATTCTCTCGCATTCAGCGCCGATACCTTAATAAAACCCAACAAGATTGAGCAATAAAAAGTAATTTATTTGATTGTAATTTCAAAACACAAAGTGGGCCTCATTTTGTAATATATTTTTATTTTCGTGGTTTTGTGTTTCTCGTTCGCAGAGCACGTCCTGCCCGGCCCGCCCGCGGATGATTCGTTGTGTGCATCCAATAAATTACAAGGTGTAACTTAGATTCAATTTTCGGTATCCTCATCTCCAATCTTGGTGAAATAAGACATTATTGCTGTTCCGTACCACAAAACTTTATGAGTATTCTTATTATTATTTGTAACTGTAGCCATGGTGCTGGTGATTTACAACGGGGCCGTATAACTATAATCAGAGTTCAATGCTTCATCGACCAATTCTTCAAAGCTGTTTGATAATCTTAAACCGTTTCTCGCATTAAAATGTGCATATCTATTACGTGGTACGGTAGTATCGCTTGCATCTTTAAATTACACGTCTTAAAAGGTGTGAGAAGTTAAGCTGCATAATCGATGGGCACGGAAGCCGTGCGTTACCGATCAGCCGGCTCCCGCGCCACAATACGCGCTGCGATATTATCACCGAACCAATCAATTTGATCCCTCATAAAAAGTTCTCGGTAGGCAGCCGGCATAATGCAGTCCAGTATCGGGCCGTCGATCCGAGCTGGCTGGTAGCTGGACTTTTCATATAATTTTATGTGAAAAGGATATGGGTATTGTTGGAGGACGCCCCGCTGCGCGCTCCGGGTAAACACTTGAAATTACAAGCGGCTCGGACAGCCCTCGCTCGCAACCTTTCGGAAAAATGCGCTTCCAATGTTACGCCGGAGGGGATAAACTTAAGCTCTGTGGCCACAATGCGGCTCGGGTGACACCCGATAGCTGGGTTGAGATACGTAGATATATAGCCACTTTTCGTAGCCAATTCTGGCATAGATTTTAGATTTCAAGTTGTGAGGTACAATAGTGACAGGTTGCTAGGATATACATATTTATCTTAACCTGCTTCCTTAGTCGCATCTTACGACGTCCATAGAAGAAAAGGGGAGGTTACTTATTCTGTGGTCATATAAAAAGTATCTACATAACTTTCATACCAAACATTTATTCTTAAATTTCCAACAAAAACGTGACAAACGGAATAGGTACAATTGTAAAAAAAAAATATGCTGCCAGTTTCATTTTGGCGTTATGAATCGGTGGATTTAGTTCTAAATTTGAATTTTAAATACATTCACGGATGATGTTTGACGGAATTCGTGGGTCTGCGATCGAGTCAGTCGTAATGGAGTCGAAGGTCCTAAATATCAACAGCGATGTAGCACATTCAAGTTCTCTGGGCTCTCGCTACATTTTAATCCAGGGCCTATAAAAAACCGGCAAAGCATAAAATCGCAACATCACGTTGTATTGCACTCATAAAATAAAAGAAGGCGATGTGAAATATTTCGGGGTTACCTTTAAAGTTTGGAATTTACCTACATCAAGCGAGAGTCACTTGTTTTATCAATGACGACGAAATGTTGTTTGGTGCACAATATTTGTAATGACCTTTATGTTGAAGTTAAATACCCAAATAAAATTCTAACCGATCAGACATAATAAAGAATGACGATTATTATTGAATACCCGTGGATTCGCCTTTTTAAGGTTCCGTAGCCAAATGGCATAAAACGGAACCCTTATAGATTCATTATGTCTGTCTGTCTTTTCGTCCGTATGTCACACTGTCACAGCCACTTTTTTGCCGGAACTTGGTAAGTAGATGTAATCTGTTAGCTGCATTAAGATTTTGCCACAAGAATAAAAAGAAACTAAAAAATTTGGGGGTCTCCCACACTAAGAACTGAAACTAAAAAAACAAATTGTAGAACTAGAATAAACTATTTAAAAAAAACATTGAAGCCACTCGTAAAAACTCGCCACCAAAACAAAATAAAAGGTATATTATATTATAAGTGAAAGAAATGAATTAAAAAAAGTAAACGCCGTAAAGTTCTGATTTTCCTTTATTGGTAAGGATGAAAAGGCATGTTTGAGTAGGTATTTATTTTGTTACTATCTACTTATTTTAATTATGAATAAATTACTCAAAAAAAAACTTAAAGGTAAACCGAGAAGTCGTTACCGGTTTCGACACAAATTTTCCGGTATTTTCAACAATACATTTTTAAATGTAACATTAGACCAACAGAGTTCATTGAACCTGACAACCAAACTTTTTTTGCAAATCTCGGCAATGGATGGTCATAAAAAGAGCGTATACGATTAGCGTCCCTTGCGTAGGGTTGCCATACGCCAGGTAAATCCTGACAACTCAAGATTTTAAGACCTTTGCATTGTGTCATGAGACAAAAAAATCTTGAATTACAGTTACAGGCAATTTAAGACTAATAATAATGAGTAATGTTTTAAGGTGTTTACCACCAGTGAATCGGGGCAAAACGAGATGAAGTGGAAAGTGAGTTTGCATGATCCATGGATCAAAAACCTGCAGGAAAAGATAATTGTTTTGTCATAAGAATTCCAATTCCCACTTGGCCTCGTCTAAGAAGTCTAGTCTTTACTATTGTATGCTCAATAAAACAATATCCTTTTTGTGGTATTCTAGTTTTTTCAAAGTTTTTCTTGTGGTAACCCTGCCGCCACACGCGCTGTATAAAAGTGCTGTGTTGTCGCGCGCCAGAATTACGGCGACCCTCTTTTATTGTCCTTTTTCGGGCCCTGTTCGAACCCATACGACAAGGTGTTGGAGTTCATTCGCTTGAATGAATAACAGCTTTTTTTGTAATTTCATAAATTAGATTGTCTCCTTTTTACTCACTTTGACCAGTCCTGGAAGTGCATCCTACTCAGTGCAAAACAAGAATAGGTTCAAGGCAATTGCGACTTTTTGACAGTCAATTTTGTCATTTATTTTACGCAATAATGTCTATTAGCATTAGGTATTTGATAAGATAGGGACTGCTGTACTTGATTCAAATCCTGCGAATGTCTATGGCTAATTGATCCTTCTTGGTTCTAAATTTTTAAACCCATGTATTTTTTTCTCTCATGTCTCCTCAAACAAATTAAAATCATTGCTTAGGTAACATAGACAAAAAGGAAACCAAAAATTTGATTCCCAAAATTGTTGCCATTTTCAAGCGGTTTTCGTCGGAAAAGACTTTGCTAAAGAAATTAATAATGCCCTAACATTTTTTTTTCTTTTGGTCGCTCTGTAAAAAGTTAACAAAAACATAACAATTTAGTATAGACTAAATTATTATGCTTACCTACCTACTCGTAAACTGGAGTAATTTACTTTAATTTCATTTCCTCTTCAAAAAGTTTTTGCATTGTTACAGTCGGATTGGTTTAATAAGATTCGAAATATCTTTTTATTATGCCTTTTTTAATTCAATTTAACGATAATGTCGCACTGAGTGATGCTCTCGGGCCTGGTAAAATTATTATTCTGTTTAATTCTATTGCCTATTACAATTCAACCAAATGAAATAAAATTTATTACAAGATCGTTATAATTTTCGAGCTGGCATTCTCTAAATTCTCCAATCGATTTTTACGATTTTGCATAAGTTGCACAAAAAATAATTCAAACAAAAAAAAGCTAACAATGCTTTTTTATAATGTGATAAACTTTTTATAGGCTAGCTCTGAATGAAATTATTGAATAACCGGAAATCAAAACAATTTTTTTTAAGATCATTGGCATCACAATGGAGCTTGCCCGACAGGAAAAAATCATTAACGAATGGATGCGAAAAAACAGAGCAGCTAAGATTTATGATGATACCATCCGAACCCATTGTAAAGTTGCTTCGACGACCATTGATTTTTCAATGCGTCATACTATTACCTATAGCGTTATGTAAATATTAGGAAGATCTCCAACAGTCTGCAAGTAATAAAAGGTAGACGAGAAATCAGTTTATGTACAGTCAGCGTCTGATACATGTATACACTTTAGTACCTTTTCTAATTAAACTCATATTTGAACTCTCGCATGAAATTGTCACTGCGATCACAGTGACAAAGTACCAAAGTGTAACCATGTATCAGACGCTGACTGTACATACATACAGAGGAAAGAGACGCCTGTGCGTTTACATTTTCATCCACACTTCTTCAAACAGTTTCTTGAATTTTTTTTAATGTTTTCTACGAGTCGAAATCTAGAGATATGACATTTTCATAATTAAACACAATACATTTTTTAGGGTTCCGTACCTCAAAAGGAAAAAACGGAACCCTTATAGGATCACTTTGTTGTCCGTCTGTCCGTCCGTCTGTCAAAACCCTTTTTCTCAAGAACGCGTGGAGGTATGAAGCTGAAATTGATATCAATTACTCAAGTCTACTGTCCCTTGAAGCTGTGAAAAAATCAAACTTCTAAGCCAACGCAATCAAAAGATACAGCCGTTT
>BHDV01025231.1:171045-228747 GCA_005406045.1 Adoxophyes honmai
CGCATTCTCCACGGAGCAGGTCGCTCCGCTGCGCCGCGCTGCGCCGCGCCGCGCTGCTCTTTTGGTGGGAATTGACCCTAAGAGTTTCTAATATTTTTGTTTATATCGAGAGATTTTTGAGATTGGAAGTACAACTAGATTTAGATCATTAAGAGCTATCGAAGTAGAAACTGTATACCTACACCATAGAGTTCAGAATTAAATACTAGTCCAGTTAAACGGTGTTTTCTTCTACAACCCGGGAGTTCAAGGTGCAGTTTCGTACAAATATAAACTTATTACTTTTTTCCTCATGAACGCGTAGAGCTATCAAGTTGAAATTCATATCAAATACTTAGATCTAATTGCCTTTAACCCGTGAAAAAAAAAAATTCTAAGTCAACGCAAAAACGCAAAACGCAAAAGTACAACCATTGATACCGCATATTTTGAAACTAAATATTTTTGAACCAGATTTCTAAATAGTGACTAAAAAACTTAGTAAATAAATAACTTTAATAAAAGAACTTTCGCAAGTCTGCTGCAAGGCTAGTATAAGCGTTTCAGTTATATTATAGATAAATGATATGTGTTAATATAAAATAAAGGATTACTTAAACGATAAAGAGATCTTTGTCTTAAATTTAGGCTCCTCCATCTTTCCCCATTGTAATGTTATGAATTTCATTTTGCAATAAAAATACCATAGTTATGACTCGATTGTCGTAATGAACGAACTTTGTAAACCTTGCAGGTTTGTACGGAACCCTCGGTGCGCGAGTCCAACACGCACTTGGCCGGTTTTTTTTACTAAAAAGAAAACCTGTGTTTGGTAGTTACGTAACATGTCTAAACCTTTTACGAGTTTAGATAAACGAGCTGAAACAGTTTAAAAAAATCGGTATTTTTGTTGAGCGATTTTTTATAACTAACCACTGTGCAACCTCTGGTATTAGTTCGCGTTTGTTCCCGGATGTGGCACGAGGCAGACACGCCGGGCGCACGCAACAAAAATCGTCCTTTTTGTTATCAAGAGTGGAATGCCAGCGAGTGCCACCGCACAGTGGGTTACTCTATTAAAAATATGGGTTACTATTTGATATAAACTAAACAAGTTTGATATTTTTTTGCTCGGCACTTTGGATAGACTATTTCTCTATTTCATAACCGGCAGGTTGAGATCAGTGTTGATAAATTATGTTTTCCTGAGAATTATGAAAATAATATATTATTATCTTAAAGATATGATAATGATAAGATAACGAAATTTTTAACAAATTTATGTTCGCGATCGGCACTGGGTCCACGTGTCAACCCCAAACTCTCTCATGTTGAGAGGGAGCCTGTGACCATCAGTAAATTGGAGTAGGCACGTACTAAATATGTCCTAATGGTCCTGCTCATTGTAATCAGGCTATTATTATTATACTTACTTTAATAAATTCACATTTTAGTGAATGCCGTACAGGTCGACTAAGGAAATAGGTTATGGTATACATATTTTAGGCGACATGATAGCAACCTGTCACCTTAGTGTAACTCTTAGTTTGAAACCTAAAAATTCAACGGAACGTGAAATAGTTATGTAGCGTTTCGTATGCACTGCCTACCCAATTAACAACCAATACATAATTCCAAAAAGTACCCTTTCATTTACTCCCTTCATTCACAAATGTTTTAGTATTTTTGTCCGTAATTCCTCAAGAAAGTCCCAGTGTGCGCCGCCTCATTTGCATACAAGCTACGATTTGTGTATTGTTAATTAGAGCACCACAAACAGGTTCCCAATAATGCAGCCTCACCAGCCTTTCTTGCTGTTGTTTCATCTGTTATTTAAATAGCAATAGATTACGGCCGGCGATCCATTATGTTCGTACAATCGAACATAAGTAACTCTGTATGTAAATGTTTATATTGATTTTGTTATTATCTTTATATATTCATCCGTGTCGTTGGGATTTTATTGCTGGCATATCGTTGTGAGTCTTTCTCAAAAAAGTGGCAACGATGAATTAATTTTGCATTTTTTTTAAAAGTGTGTTTTTCTTCAAATTTTTTTAGACAATTGCTAAAAATATAATCAAATAACCGAAATAACTTAGAGGGAACAAAATATTTCATTTAGTTTAGGAGATATAGGTCCTCAAAGTTTTTGATATACAGGTGAACGACAATTCATAGTCAGGTTATCGACAATGGTCGCAGGTTAACGACAATCATACTTAAACCTAAGCAAATTTCATAACAGGTGAACGACAAGAGGAAGCAGATGATTGATGAGCAAATCAAAACAATTTTAAACTGACTTTAAGTGCTTTATTTGATGCGTTTTACGTAACTTATGAAAAAAAAATCACCCGTAGCAATGTAACAAAAAATTTTGTTCTTAGGATGTGTTGGGTTGGTTCATAGTATTTATATTACAAAAACCTTTTTGTACTTTACTTTTTTCCTATATTCAGCATACAATTCCAGATTATCTTTAATTTTCTTAACCTTCGTTTCTCCTTTTCTCTTTTTTGCTAGTATTTCTCCATTTTAGACAGGTGAACGACGTACACGTTATGGACAAAATGACAGTTATAGTATTAATCTTAAGCGAAAAGTTTGTTTGATAAATTTCGCATTTACACACATGAAAGTAAACCGCCTTTTACATATCTAAGGCAAGTATCAGAGAATTAGCTCAAACAGAAACCAAAATATGAAAGACAGAATAAAGACAACTTATCCGTTACAAACTCCCGATTGCGTGAATGTATTGTTTTTTAACTTTTTTCACCGACACATCTATGTCTTGCTACTTCCACCAGCGTTAGCAGGCAGTTGCAGCTCTCGTCTCATGCTGGGTGAGGTGGGTTAGGCGTAATAGAATTTGCACAGGAATAGCGTTTCTCTCGTGACAGGTAAGCGACAAAAACTACCGTGGACAAACTTTAATTGCGAATAATTAGCCATATAGGTACAATTCTTTTATTCGAAAGAGTAATATTAAATCTTGATCATGTATGTAAGTAAAATATAGAACACAAATTAAAATAAATTGGTAACATAAACGTATTTTTTAGCTCCAAACATAAGTCCCTCGCGTTGGGACACGACAAGTGAACGACAAAACGTAGTCTTAAATATTTTTTAAACCTATTAATTAACATTTTTTTTATGTTAAAACATTTGGCCTCTATGTAAAAGATGTCTTTTAATTTATATACATTTTTTAATTACAAGATTAACGTCTGACAAAAAAAAAGTTCTAAGAGAAACCTACTGACAGGTTGCGTTGCCACTTTTTTGAGAAAGACCCTTGTGTGGATGTCTTGGTCGCTATCGGAGACTCCAACGGGTCATAGTGGCGCCGGCTGGGACACTTGTCGAGGCAAAAATAAAATAGTTACAGCAGATACTAAAAAAAAAGTAGTGTTCTGCAAGATGCGACTAACATAAGACGGCACAGTTTGAGGTTGTACAGCTGTATTCAGTTGCAGAAATGTTTCATCAAATTTTAATGTAATGATGTAACTATGCGGATAACTCACGTTTTAAATCAGCTACATGTTTCATTATGAGTTATTATGTTATCATTTTGTTGTGTTTCATTGTGTGTCATGTTCCATATTTGACCATGTGTGTGTCTCACGCTAGTTATATGTTTAAAAATATATAGAGATATTTTTCGTAGTTTGGATAGCACGGAATTAATTTTGCTATGATGGGTACGATATTATGTTCACTTGTCACGTTAGCTTTTAAGGCTAAGTTTGAGTTATTCGAGTTTAAATTGTTTATTGGTTTTCTTAACAAAACTGATTTAATTCAACAAAATCAGAGTTTATCATAGAGCAGGAAAGGTCGGTGGAACAAAACTTAGCGATTAAAAGCTAAGAGAGTGACCGATTTATGTTCCAGCTCACGTCGCCGGAGTGAACAAGAGTTCGACGGGCGACGCCGGCCGGCCGTCACCGGGCAGATAGCCGCGAGACAATGGCCGCGCTGTAAATCCTCCGACACCGACCCGGCCGCACTCCATGCAGCATTTTATTGTCAAAACCCATGCCTCCCCTGATAACTTTATTGTTATTTACATCACCGAATTATCATCCGGATAGACCTTGTTTTACATCCACATAACGCCGTGGCGCACGGACCTCGTATCTAAATTGCTTAATTGGAAAGCCTCGGAAAGAGCACGCCCGAGAACCGTATCTCTACGACCGCGGACGAGCATCGAGTGACCTTTCAATTGAGACCCACAAATTACGACCACCTTTGGCTATTATATGACTTTATCTTTAATGCGAGAAAGCCGTATAAATAACGCTATTTACAGGTTCTTCTTTACATTGCAAAGTGGACTGTAATGGACACTTTAAATTTAACCGTTACGTTACGATCTAATCTAGGTTAAAGTTGAAAGATAAGGACGGAAATGTAAAGTCACGGAGATTACAAGTTGAAAGTAATCTCGAGGCAGATGGTGTGTTAAATTTGGTGAAATGATGCATTATTAAGGTCCGTGGATGACAACCGGTGGAAGAAAGAGCTCGAGCCTCGCGAGATGCGGCGCGGCGGCGCGTGGGCCGTTATTCGCACTCGTATGATTAAATAAATGATTTTAACACGTCGCACTCGTCGCTCGGGCACGTGCCACACTTAAGCTGATATGTATACAAACGTACAAAGCCAAGTTGCTTAAAAAATAAGACAATTTTCGTCTTTTATCGTGCAGCAACACTTTAAGAATTTGGTTGATACAGGCAGGTGTCAATATGGCATGATTTATCATTTTAGATTCCTATTCAATGTTTTGAAAAGTTTTTTGGTGCGTTGATATTATTTTAAGGCTTAGCTGACCATCGGACGCTAAGGGCGAGCTGCGCTTGTCACTCGGCTTTTAATGCCACACTTTATGCCCCGACGGCGGATTGCGTCGCGCGAGGAGATATGTTGTGTCGTGTTTACTTTTGCAAACATTCCCATTTACGTCTCATTCCAGAGGCGACAAGACAGTAATTTTATCATTTTAAAACTCCGGAACTCCGGTGGACCAAGCCCTGAATAAGACTTTACGAATTTTTAAAGGCGAATAAAGTCTTAATAAACACTTTTTATGGTAGCCTTGTAATTTTATTTGCATGCGAAATAGGCTCGAAGCGCGTGTTAGGCTAATAAGGAACGGATGGCCGCTCTTTAGCGGTTACATTTCGATAATATTGGCAGTGATGTGGAAAAATGAACCACTTTTTATAACTTTTGAGCTTACGCGTTACCGAGTTTGACACGGAATGCGTTCCGAAGCGTTATTGAGATATCACACCACTCCGCATAAGGCTCCAACAAATAAAGGATTCTATCTTGATCACATTCAGAGCGAGAATCAATTTAAGTTTTCTTAAAAAGGTAATATAGCATTTCGGAGTTGAATCAACGCTAAATCCGTTTCTGATGACACATGAAAACGACGCCGCGGACTCGTAAAAGTTCGCAATACTTGTTTCGCGAATGCGGCCTATTTAGACTTGGATATCGTCGCGAGAATAATGTTATCCTGGCGCACCTCGGCGTGTCACTGGCAAGGGCGTGTCGGAGATAAGTTTACATATTCCGTATGCATTATGCAAATTGAAGTTTTATGTAAAGCTGGAGCGGAGTGCGACGCTCGTCAAGCGTCGACCTCCTCTGGGGCGGCCAAGCTGCAGTCAGCCCTGCAACACACTGGAGCAAGTACCCTAGATTTAAATATCAGCTTTTTAATCAAGCCTACATAGCAAGAGAGGGGTGTTATTCCACTCTTTTCTATTATTTCGTGTATGTCGTAAAGGGTGACCAAGGAAACAGGTTTAGGTATGCTCTATGCGAAGACTGACAACGTGTCACTATAATCGTACCTCTTTCTTTGGTTTTTAAACTCAAAGTTGTGCTAGATTTGTCTGCGAAGAGTGAAATAATCATTGTTTTGTCTATTTCCCGTATCGTGTGCTCTGTTCAAAGTAATGTAAGTTAAATTCGTACTACCTGAGAGGATTTTTCTTCACTCAGATTTAACCATGCCACTATGACATAGTGCCTATGTCATATTCTAGTAGGTACGGCGTCGAGGACTGGAACGTATAACTTAATGTTACGTTGTTACTAAGTCGAACTCAGTCCCGAAATAATATGAAGTTATTCTTAAACTCTTGCTTCTAAACGTGGTAACGTGGTAAGCGCTTGATTATCATTGGGTTTTGGTAAAACACCATTTATCTACGGCACAAAATAAAAGCAAAGCATCTAACACGCTTCTCCATTAATCCTAGCGTCCCTTCGGCGATTAGCCATTAGAAATCCAAACATAAGGTGACTCCACTTCGATAAACCACCGCACCGACTACCCCCTCGGGAGTAAACGTCACGAGTTAATAGGTTCGATATAATAAACCACGACTACTGTACAGATATTTACAACGTACGCGAATGCCAATTACCGATAATTCAGTAACAAGTCGGCCTTTCAAATTGTAATAAACTGTCCGAGGTGTCAAATATAATTTTATAGCTGCGGGCGAGCGGGCGCGCCGGCTGTCCGCTGACCCCAGGTCATGGGTTCTAGATGAAAGCTAAAACACTAACTAATGTTGTGCTTGGCCGTAATTCGACTCAAAGTACTTAGTACTTTGGTTAAGCTAAATAACTTTGACACGACTCGATCGTTATGAAGCTAGATCAATTTTGTAGGAACGGCAGTTAATTGAATGAGTTTGAAAGGGTCCTGAATCAAATTAAACTTTCAACATAATGTGTAACAAGTAAGCCCTACTGTTACTCATATTTTGTCTGCGTATTTAGCACTAGCTGCGCGGTAAAATAATAATTTCCGCTTTTTCAAAGGTTTCTCGACAATATTGCAACACTTAGTGTTAGCGAATCCAGGGTTAGACACAAATCTATATGGTATCCTGCATCCTGCAATGTTTAAGTGGCCAATAGCTTGTTACAATTATTGCACAATCATTGTTTGTCCTGAATACTTTTCATACAAGGTTAACAAGTTTAAGGTTACACGCATAAATACAATACGTTTCTAAAAATGCGCATTACTGCGTTAATACA
Source organism: Adoxophyes honmai (assembly GCA_005406045.1). Taxonomy (NCBI): domain Eukaryota; kingdom Metazoa; phylum Arthropoda; class Insecta; order Lepidoptera; family Tortricidae; genus Adoxophyes; species Adoxophyes honmai. Next base: position 178,114 of record BHDV01025231.1, read on the forward strand.
GTTCGTCGAGGCTATTCATTCATTACTAGTATTTATAGCTGGGAAATCATTAAGGCGAGGCTGGTCGTAAAACACGGCATAAACGGCTTCACTCATTCAGAAGCAAACGCTGATGTGATCTGTGTTGCCAGGACTATAAATTAATTTATGTCGGAAGTTTTTTTTCCGTGGCTTTATCCTTATAAATCCCGATGGATAAAAAGTATTAGTGACAAACGGTTCATAGTCATTAGTGACAGGAGTGTCTATCATTGAAAAATTAACAAAAAAGAAACTAAAGTAAGATATTAAGTTGGTTTCAACAAGTTGCAATTTAAAAAGTACTTAAAGATGCAATATTCATATTAGACTCTATTATTTTTCCTGTAGGTTATTTTTTTTTTGTTGCAGATTGTTTATAGTGAAAGAAAATATAAATTTTCTTCCCACACAAGTCCAGCTATACTTATGAACACTTTGGTAGTGGATTTTCATCGCCTTTTGTGAGAAATTTTTGTTTACTAAGTATAAAATAACACAACATCTTGTTCGAATCGCTAAAAAGGACTTATACAAAACATTGCAAATAATTTGCATATAACTTTTGGGCCACTTTTGTAAATTTTGAGTCAGATAACACAGTCATGTTCTGTTTCATTACTATGCGTCATTACAAGAAGAGTTTAGTACAAACTTCACGAAAATGCCCATCGCAATCTTTGGCATCATTGCAATTTTTGGTCCCGAAAACTTTATTTAATTACTTTTCCATTTCATATTGAACTTACACGCTTGTGTTACATGTTGATCACCTTCAAAAATCCTTTACCTTTTTTACGTAAAAAAAAAAACATTTCTACGCGAACAAAACTCTACCTCCTAATACCTCCCTCAGAATCCCGCGCACAATCTACGCTCGTCTGGCAACCCTGTCGGTATGCGCCTGCGCACCTCTTATTAGTCGCACATGTTTATTTTAAACTCTGAATAATAACCAGTCATTTCCTACCTAATAGCCCCAGACTCCACATAATGAGACAGCTTAAAAGACTTCTTTAACACGTTTTTCTGTAAGTAGCCTATGCGATTGCGCATGTTAACATTCACTTAGCGGATAGGCGACTTAGCAATTTATAAAAAGCACTTTACTGGTCTTGTCTCTAATTGGACATTAAAGTCCTCTTTGTATTAAGAAAATGCGTTCATTTAGTCAAGTAATCTTCTGTTTTTATCTAAACTTGGTCCGGACTAATTGAATTGCTAAAACGGTTAATTTTTTTTTAAAGTTCGATTTTAGTTTTTTTTTTAAATAAACTAACCAGTAACATTTGTAACTCACATAGTGTCGGGTTCTTTTACTTCCATGGATATTGTAAGATATTACGACCAAGGAGATAAGGTTAAGTTAAGAAATAGCTTTAGCGGACAGGCGAGCGACCTGTCTCTATAATGCCTCTTTTATCTTATTTTAACCTATGGTTGTCCTAAAAGTGGTTTCAAAATGTTAAATTAGCATTATTTTGGCTATGTAGCGATTCAAATGATCTCGTAACCGCGAAAATATTTAATTTGTAATCAATTTACTCGGACGTATTTACAATCGTATTTTTATCGATTTAGGTACGTTCCGTTAGCTGATTTTAATTACCTTTACCTAAGTACACCAGTTGTTACTAACAAAATAAACTCTACACGAGCCATCATATTAAAACCAAAGTTCTAGCAACACTAACGCTTTATTAAAACAATCTGCAAAATTTCTATACAAACTCTGCTACTTAAAAGTTTCCTTTAGCCACGAAAACAGTAGACGCTGGCTCAAGGCAAGGGGGGCAGGGGAAGCGGGGGGCGAGGTTCATTCATCAAGCTCCATAAGGTTCTAAACCTAATTCGACACGAGCAACCTCGCAACATCCGCTCTTGCAAAACGTTATTTCATTCATAACTTTAAGTAAGGCTGCGTACACAATGGCTCGAGTAAACTTTGGCTCGTTTTGTCTTCAGTAAACCTGGCCGTGAATCAGATTGTAACTTGATAAACAATGGTACAGAATATGAATGGAAAGTATCTCGTGTACGGTGCTTTCATCGAACTGTGAATGAAATGACTTTGAAAAGCTTGTACTATTTCGTGAACTTGCCCTGTTAGTTCGCTATTGTTTGCGTTGAAAGTATGTACTGGAAAATGTAGTAAACTTTAAATCTTAAAATCATTAAAAATACTGCAAGACTTTTGTTAAATATTCATTTGTTTTTACTTGTCTACGCAACCCTTGGGGCATTCAGTTTTAACAGTGGGCCGAAATTGGCTATTTCAGTGACTTTTCAGATTAAAAGGGGACTTACAAGCAATTACATTAATATAACTGGTTCAATTGGTTCTACTAATAAATTATTTAAAATCATCATCATCATCAGACCAATTAATCGAAGAGACCCTCACCTCCATCCTCAACATCCCTTTCGATGACAAATCATGGACCCAAGCCAGCTTACCTATTAGGTATGGTGGCTTGGGCATTCGAAAAATTTCTAGTGTTTCCTTGCCTGCTTTTTTGTCCTCTGTGCATAGTGCGCAACCTCTTATAGGTGACATTTTAGCTCCTTCACTGGGAGTCCTAGAGGTTGCTCACTGCACAGAGGCCGAAAATGTATGGTCTTTGGCTTGCCCAGGGTCAGCCGTGCCTGTTAATCGTTGCTCACAAAAGCAGTGGGACGAGCCGCTCTGCCAACTGGTGCGGAATAATTTACTAAGCTCAGCCTCCAGTCCGGCGGAGCGCGCCCGTCTTCTGGCCACTGCTGAGTGGGAGTCTGGCCTCTGGTTGCAAGCCCTACCATCAGCATGCATAGGTACATTGCTGGACAACACGACATTTCGCCTCGCCACTTGCCTCAGAGTAGGGGCACCAACCAATGTCCCACATCGCTGCCAATGCGGGAAGATGGCCGATAAATATGGCCATCATAGCCTATCTTGTGGCAGGAGCGCGGGTCGTATACCGCGCCACGCCAGCATAAACGATGTCATTCGTAGGGCCCTAGTCAGCGTCCAAGTGCCGGCCGTTTTAGAACCGAACGGCCTGGCTAGAGACGATGGCAAGAGGCCCGACGGAATGACATTGGTTCCTTGGCGAATGGGTCGCCCCTTAGTGTGGGATGCCACTTGTGTGGACACCCTTGCACCGACCCATCTTCCAAGGACCCAAAACACTGCTGGCACTGCCGCGGCCTCGGCAGAAGACTTCAAACGCCGAAAATATAGCGCCCTCGGTGGCAGTTATTTGTTTGAGGCGTTTGGAGTCGAAACGCTGGGGCCTTGGGGGCCTAATGCGCGCCGTATATACAAAGAGCTTTCGGCGCGCCTCATAGAGGCCTCCCGTGACCAGAGGGCTGGCCATTATTTCGCCCAGCGAATCAGCATTGCCATACAACGTGGCAATGCTGCCAGCCTTCTGGGCACCCTCCCTATTGGCGGCGATTTGGGAGAAATTTTTTATCTTTAATTTTAGTTTTAGATTTAATTTTAATTTTAGTTATAATTGAGTTTGTTTTTAGTGTAAGATATTTTAAGTTTTATTGTTTTTCTGTATAGTTGTGTTGTTAATAAATAAAAAAATTTAAAATCATTTAGCAACAGTAAACATTTTGTATCTTTTAGATTTATTTGAAATGAACGACTGGCCCATTTAAGGAAATGTTAGAGATATGCTTCTGGTAATACGATTTTATTTACTAAAATTATGTATATTATTCTCTCAAATCATTCCCGCTTCTTGTATGGTCACAGCCGAAAGTCATTGGCACACCCACGCTGCGCGCGCGACGCAAAATAACATTAAGTCGAGCCGATGACATCAGCGCCTGCGCCGCGCCCGCTACCGCGTGGCTTGCAGCTTGGAAAACTGTATTATTATGTAACTATAATACAATGTTAGTTTAATTAGTTTTAGTGCCCTCTTGTACTGAGAGGAGGCCTGTGCCCTGAAGTGGAATGTACGGCTGGATTGTTTTGTTATAGTTTAGTTACTAATACTTGGGACACATTAGGTACTTGACGTCTTATAGAACCTCTTCATTCAAGTTTCAATCTAAAATTATGCTAAAAGTGGCTACGAAACGTCAATACTTATGATTTGGACTATGTAATGTACGTGTGCTCTGCCTTCCTCATTTGGAAACACAGGCGCGATGTATGTACAGTCAGTGTCAAATATAATATATTATGTTTACACTTTTGTAGGTAATTTGTCACTATGATCGCAGTGCGAATTTCATTCGAGAGTTCAAATATGACGCTAGATAGACGATATTTGACGCTGACTGTATGCATTCTCACTGAAAGTTGTCAGTGAGCACTACAAAGTTTCTTTTTAAAATTTCTCCTGACTTTCACATTCAGCGATTCTGTTTAGTCTCTGATTTTCAAAAGCCATTGTAATTCCATGTGCAACGTTGCAGTTTCCACGCAACAACAGTGTAGATTGAATACGTCACGCACAAGATTGAATTAGTCGTTGTGTGCGATTCCGAAACACAAATTGTTTTACCGTCAAAGCTGCGTCAGAATCTGAACCGGTAGTTCTTCTACGAATTACTACAAATCTGTCACGTGTTGATGCATATTAACAGCAAGCGATTTGTCACACGCCTAACCCAAAATCTTTACCGACTATTATACCCGTGAATATTTCGGAAAATATTTATTAATTGTTTTACCGGAAACCGAGCCCGGAACATACCACCGTATCTAATAATCTGACATTGAGTCAAACAGTCGTCAAAGAAGATGAGTCATAGGGTAAGTGAGTAAGTGGATATAATGTCCGAGACACGACTTTTATCCAAGAAATTGTAATAAGGCCGCTGGTTACAATAGATGGAGCCGAACCTACTTTCTTAAATCGTGGACGTGTCCGTTTGTAAAGCGCGGTATAATTAATAACGAGAGGATTACGTCACAGATCCAGTACTAAATGGCAACTAATACACAGAATAATTAACATCCCGTATGATATTGCTTAGAATTTATTAATGTCACTCACGCGCAATAAATTAGAACATTATAATCTCGTCCTGTCCCATGTTCATTACGATCGAGATTACGGCCAAAGTCAATTTAGACCGTCGTTTGGAGGTACAGAGTTCTGAATTGAACTATGGTTGTCGTTGGGGATATGACGAGGATAAAGAGGCTTTGAACAGCCGGGACGGGACGGGAAGACAAAACGCTCGTCCCGCGGTAAGACAATCCCAGCAATGAAAGCAGCCTCGCTCTTCCTAAATCAACGTCAAATTACCACCTCTTAATCTTTTGTGGGCGATTCGGTTACTCGCACGTGTTCCCGAGTCAGCTAAACAGTCGCGTCGACTGAAATACTAACACTTTAGACGAAAATTGCCCTATAAATCTGATGTTTTGGTAACTTACACTTCTTTGTCACTAATGCATACCTTATCCGACGACACGTATATTTCAACCGACTCCAAAACGTGATATTGAAAATGATTCATTATTTCAATGTATTAACATATTTTACTTAATGAATGCCTATCTAATATAATTAAACTTGATTTATTAAAAGAAGCAGTTTAAAAATGAGTGCCATCAGTTCTGCTAATGATGGCCTCCGTCTCGTAACAAATGGCTGACCTAAAATAATTAAGAATCGTATTAAGAGCTTTAGCTTGTTTAACTTACAAAGCAAAATGAAATTCGAAAAATGGCACAAAAAATGTATGAGCTGTAACTCGGTTTGAAAAGGTAATTTTATCGTTCACAGCCTCCTCAAGCCATTTTAGGGAAGTACTTACTTAAGTTAACACTTAAAGATATTCAATGAACGGAGACAGTTTTACGTTTATTTCTTTCTGCACAGCTGTGGAAAGTATTACGTAACAAGACGAGGCTTTGAGAGGGATCATCGACACCCAAGCCTTTATAGACAATAAAGCTGGCCAGTGTAATGGGATCCCGCGGCCGGCGGCGTGTGAGCCGGGTCGGAGGTCAACCGTTAGGACTCGGTGAAACGGACGCGCCGGAAGATTGCATTCGCTGTAAAAGCTGAATCCGGATGAATTAACTTTTCGTGTTTCATTTACAGTTCTACCAGTACATTTTTTATTGAGCCGTACTTACTTAAATCGCCTTTTGCACAGCGTTTGCGACATCAATTTGGATTACCTACTTGTTGCTTGTGAATGGAAGTTCTGCGCGGAGGTAACGAACAGTGTAAAATCCTGGGAGCTATTTAATTTGGTCTGCTTATGGTTTGTTAAAAAAAACTTGATACATTTTCAATACGCTTTTATGTTTTTATTCAAATCTGGATATACCGGCAAAACATAAAAAAAATATTGTTGAAATATTTTTTTATTTTCAAGATAGTAAATAATGTATACCTACAGCCGCCAGTATCAATGTCTGACACTATAAGGCTCCATAAATATCTGAATACGACTCTATTACCAGGGGTGTGTTAGGTATTCTGCACGCTTCTAATTTCTTACTACGTTTTGATAAGTAATCGGATTTAGCCGTGCAAAATTCAAGATCTTGTATAAATGTTAATGAAAAATGTCCACTTGTGTGACTTAGTCCTCGCGAAATGTTTGCAGTAAAGGAAGCAAGTCGAAAAGGAGGATGGTGTGACGATTTGATGTGGTTACTCGTACTCGTAAATTTTAAGCAGATTGATCGGACCTTTTGGTTTGGTTGGCTAACAGCCAACATATACCACCATTACGTAATTTTTTGCAATTAAACGTTAAACTTAAACGTTACATAGACAAGTTTTTGATAATTTTCAGGCTACTTTTAGCAACCTTTAAGTTCTAAATGACAGGATACAAAAGGTGACCGGTTGCTAGCTCATCGTCTACATTCTACAAGTAGAGTCTACAACATTATCTGTAACTATTTGTCGCACCTTACGACGACACAGGTTTAAATATCAATTTCCATAAAAATTTCCTTTTTAATTAAGTTACTTTCTTTAGCGAGCATCTTCTGGTAAATGTGGGAATGAAAACGTCTTCTTTAGTAGAGCTTAAGGCTCTCAGTGACAATTCAGCCGCTTCCACGAACTTGAATCATAAAGCTAGCTTTTGTCAGAGCATGGCATTCATGCAACTCTGTTATGCTTGATATTAAGGGATCTACAGGGTAACACAAACGTGATACATAGCAATTATGATTGAAATGTGATTCAGTGTCGTTATTTGAAACATTTAATATTTTTTTAATGAATTATTTTTCTAGTTTGATATGTTGTAGTTGTACAAGGGAATTTATGAAATCGTCTTATCGAATTTGTACCTACTAAGAAAGTGGGATTACTAAATTATATTGAATCACAATTATAATAACTTTTTTCACGTTTAATGCATCACCCTACATTCAACCCAAGGTGGTAGAAATAAATAAAGTTAAAAACACAGACTTATATCGAAATAGATACCGCGAGTTCCTGCATTTCTATGAAAACTAAGCGTGTCACTTATTTTCTTCCTACTGTAACGTCACATGAGCGCTTTAGTGATGGGAAATGACAGTCCGAGTGAAACCAATTCAAAGGTGACGCCACCATATTCAAGTTGTCCTGTCTCTAGGCAGTTAAACCTAATCTAAGTGGTGCAAAACTAAATTAAATCGCGTCAAAGGAAGAGCATTGCTCTCCCTTTTGGCTCCCTTTTGGGACGCGAAGTACATGCACTTGAGTCATCTGTTTCGATATAAGTCTGTGATTAAAAATATTCTTTCTCCTGTTTCCAAGTAATATCTCTTCTGTAGTCACATATCGGAAAATATTATCCTTATCGTTACAAAGCACAGTCCATGTCAAGTATGCAATTAGATCTAAAAATATTAAGTATACTTACAACAATGCTCCAATCAGCCCTCACATTTAGCTGGAGTTCTGCGGATCTAGCCAACTCAAGTACTCTTAACTGGAAAATGTAGATTGCTTTGAAAATAATTACATGGAGATGATTCTGACTAAACAAAGCGTATGTTGAGGGAGTGACGGAGCTCCCGCCGCGGGCAACTGCTCGCATGGGAACCCTCTCGTGAGCGCGGGCTTAACGCCTTTGTGCTACAATTGTGATAAGTTACACACAGATAGGTTATAGGGATTTGTTAAGGTTTCGGAGCTGTGCTATTGGAGGATCAGGTGACGTTCTTTGAAATGCGTGGTATAGAAAATGGAGGACTTGGCAAGTACATTCTTTTTGGCGCATCTTCGTCAATCTTCTTCATAATTAAAAAGGTTTATACGACGCAATGACAGAGCCTAACGGAGATTTGAATATTGTTTGTTTTATCTATATTCTGGGATTTTAATAGGTTTGATTTTCAATTATTTAGAATAACACCTCTTTTTTTCCGTAGGAGTCGTAAGAGGTGGCTAAGGAAAAGAGGCATTTATATATTTTAGGGGACAGGCTACCAACCTGTCACTATTATACCTTATGTCGTTTATTGGTTTTATTAACAATCGTTTAGACACACACACACAATATCACACCTGTGTTCCCAAATAGGGTAGGCAGAGCACACAAAACGTGACATAGACAAAACCATGATTGTGACTATATCACGGTTGGCAGCCACTTCTAGCATAATTTTAGGTTTAGACGTGTGCATTTAATAAATTTAATTCCTAACATTTGACATGTAATCTCCATGGGTCATTTGATTTCGTTTTCTAGTCCTAATAAAAGATGGCGGCACTGTCCCAGCGAGTTGATACGCATAAAGGCACACACGTGCAGTTCCATTAGCCGGATAAGTGCGGTTAATTCGCGCTGCAAGCTGCGCCTGGCCACACGATCAGTGAGGCCAGTCGCTGAGATAGGTACTTGGGATAGGTACCATAAAAAAGGAAGGGGTATGCTGTACCTCAGCAGCCATAGGTACACGAGTTTTTTTTATAACTGTTGCGTTTTATGTGGTGACGTAATTTAATTCATTTTTCATCGCAACATTCCTCAGGGTATGTGCTTGGGTATGTGTTTTCAAAACAGTTCGAAAGACAAAATATTTTAACTCTTCTCATAGAATAGAAACACAGTCAAAGATTATGGAATTTCTTCAATTGACACCAGCGTATAGGAATTTAGTGTAGGACAGTTTAACTTAGGTCCGTGCAATTTCTGCTTTTAAGTGCACAATGCGCGTTTGTACGTGTTACCGGGCTGTTATCGTCTATGTATTGCTTGGAACTGTATTAATAGTGCTCTTCGCGTCACTTGTTATTCTATGTTAGCTGCGGTAAGTCCCATAATAGTGGTTGAGATGAGACGGCAGTTGGGTTATGAAGGAAAGTAGGGATGACAGAGCCGTGACGTGGTTTTTAGACGACGTTTAAAGACTTATCCTGAGTAAACTGTCAGGCGTTTTCCAAATTTCAGTATACATTATGTTTCAAAAGTATTTCACTACTAATAGTCCCTTCTGCGCTCCTGTCTCATGCTCTATGCGTGAGGTGGTTATTCATTTGTGCGTCGCAGTCGGCTCGTTAGCAATTGGACATGCCCGTTGCACGAAATATTTCAGCGATTGAAGCGGCGGTAAATTGCGCGCAACAATAGCACGCGCCGGCGCGAGCCTCATCCAACCCTATTTACTACGAGCTCTACGATTCACTCGTTATCTTAAAATTATGTTTACTACCTTTGTGTGCATCTAAATTATCAGCCGCATATATCGTCGAATAACAATTGAACGACGTATATTAAAAGTGTGAAAAGTTGGACCCGCTGACAAACAACTAGCCGCCGACAGAGTATTCGGGCGCTTATGGAGCGGAAGGCGACGGCGAGTGACAGCCATTCCCATAGCTGCGCGGGAGTGGAGCGGCGCGTATTAATTACAGCGCGTTGATCCGAGCGAGCGTCGCACATCCATCACAAGCACCAGATAGCGCGTTATTAACGGCCAACAGATTTGTAGTCGTAATTTGTACCACTGTCATCACATTTCAAAGACAAATATAAAGGATTGAAGACCGGAATGACAAGTGTCAGCGCGATCATTGGGCTGGTATTTTAAAAGTCGTTTTTATTTAACACGAGCAACAAGAGGTGGATTGATCGAGACAGGTTTCAAGTGCCGTCCGCTGGCCAGGTAACGACGACGCCCTTGCCCCGTCTTCTCAGAAATGTCCTTATGGGCTTGTAAGTAAGTACCATCCTTCTTGACTATTCTCACGGCGACGTTTTTCTTTTGCGTTCGTAAATGTGCATCAATAAACTTTGAGAGTCGTTTTGTTTCTTAAATGAAAGCGTCCGATGGTTGTGACGCGACAGTTTTCGCTTAATTTCGATCATGAGTGAGCGCGAATTGTGAGTCGTGTCTGGAATAATTCATCAAGATGTGCTGTCGGTGTGCAATTACACGCGTCGATGGTATCGGCGCGCGGCAGCCAGCGTCCAAATTTAATTACCTGAGAATTCGCCACTCGCGCGCATCGGAACATGAATAAGCCCTTTCAGTTTTTTCGGTTGCATCTCAAAATGTTTTATTACTTATTTTGCAACAATTTAAAGATAAATAGATATCTGTTTTACGTCATGTACCATTTTAGCCAATACCAACATGTATATCATTTTCAACTTTAAATTACGGTCGAATCGCTCTTAGAGGATTAAAAGATTTATCCAGTACCTAGTTTTATGTTGCTCATTTATTCAATATAGGTTACACAAAAACTGTCTGTTTCAAATACCATATGCACCCTCTTCAATTGTGCTCTGGTCTATACTAGATTTTAGAGATTATATAACAACCTGAGATAACAACTCAACCTACCTGTAATACCGTTGATAGGTACTATCCCTGTTATATTAAAAAAAATACCTATATCACGTTACAAATTACTCGTACCGTTCTAAGAATGGTTAAATAACAACAATTGATTCGAATTAGCGGTCTGCGATAGTTCATTACGATTTGTCTAGTCACCTAATATTAATTACGAATTCATATGATATGAGCCCATCCCCTGCAGCTCGTGCCGGTGATGAGCCGCGATAATAATATTTAGTGTGTAAGTACGAACGTCTCTTGCATTGTTTGCTGTGTAAAGTTGATAGTCATCGTTGTTTTGCAGAGCTACATGGCGTGATATCGCGATTGAAATCTCCAGCATGATTGAGTTGTCAGGGCTGTAGTAGGGAACATAAAAGTGATTCACTTTATTTTCTTAGAAGAAAACAATACGGCTTTTGATTTAGGATAAATAATGACTATTCTTAATTTTTTTAATTGACACGCTTTTGGTGATTCATTGGGCCAATGCGGACGTGCTGTAATTTGTTAGTTGTCGATGATTGAGTTTTTAATTATACGTAACTAAAGAGTTGTTATTAGAGGGGCGGGGCGCCGCGTCCGTCACGGCAATCTCGCGCAAGCGTGGTGCTCTCTTGTTCTTTTTGGGCGAAGCCTCCCTGCCTCTCCATCTCTGACAATTTGAGCAACCACTTTTTACTGTCGCGTTTGACGGTGATTTACAACGGATTACTAATTTTGAGACATAAAAACGGAAAGTGATGAAATTATTCAATAAAACCCGAGAGAGCATGAATAAATATTAAATTATCGGTTGACATTACGACACCTCATCAATCACTGGATATGTCCAGACACGGGCAACATATTCGTAATCTCGTTGCCTCGCGTGCCGTTAGGTTTGTTGAAATTTGACAAATTAAAATGTACTTTCTCAGCCTGTAAGATGCAAGCATGCTATTATTATAGTAACCTAGTGACTAAGTCACTGTCAACTAGTTATACGATAGCTACATGTAACCTTCTTTACCTCCGGCTATGAACAGCCTTTCTGATTCCTAAAGGCTTCTATCATTTTGCTTACATACATACATACGTCATGCCTGTACTCCCAAATGGGTAGGTAGAGCACACTAAACGTTTCATAGACAAAATCATGACTATTCCATGTGTCGCAATTACTTAGAAATTTTTTTTTTAGGTTTTAAGTGAGATGAAAGACGTAGTAAATAATTTTAGATGGAACAATACCCTAGCATCCCTAGCCCAGTTTTTAAAATATTCACATTAGAAATAGGAAAATGACAGACAGCGGTGCTCGTCGTGTGACTTTACAGTCTCTGACTGTCTTGTCGGTACCTAGTGTCAAAATGAGTGTACTTAAAGACTCTTAAGAGATTAGGAGTGTTCAATAAGCGTAGGAAATATATTTAGGTATAAGCTTAGCCAATACCTACTCCTGTAAGTAATATCTGGACATCAGAGCCAACTGGTCGTATGTCCAATTTTGGCGAAAATAACTTTTTTATAGCATCATTTTCAATTTTTTGTCCTCTTTCAGGCCATCTAATCCATATATCGCTATCTCTTTTATTAACAAAGTTAGATTTACGAAAAAAGGTCGGTTGTCCATCATGCCTTAGAGGCAAAACATCTGATGTTTTCTTATGATTTTTTGTCTCTAGTAATGTTATTGCATGGCCTTAAAAGTAGGTCTTACGTTTACATAAGATATATTGGTTTTAAATATATCTCAGAGCGGCGAGTCGGATGTACACATCAGTCCTTTTGGTTCGGGGAATCAACATAATATGCACAACAAAAAGAGATAACGATACATTTTTAAGAACAAAGAAAAGAGACAGAAAACAAACATACGCCCGACGATTGCCGAAATCTTACCCACAATTGTCGAGTGCGGCCGGCCGGCGGTTGAGATGACATGTATAATGCAGTTTTTGCTTAGAGCGCGAACGTAAACATTCAGTGTGGATTGATTCATTAAGAAATAACAAGTGCCGGTGTGTTTATTGTTAAAGTGGGATTCTATGATATGAATCCACGTGTTAACAGGATATTTAAGGAGTTAGAGAAAGCAGAAAGTAAAAGAAATCAAGGTAACATAATATATTTCATTACATACCTACCTAACCTAAAAGTTTTGTTTTGGCTTAAGTTTTTATACAGGATTTTCAGTTATTGAAATAAATAGGAGAAAACATTGTTGTTTCAGATGATATTATTGAAACAAACGGCAGACGGCCTTCACTGCCAATTTATGATATTTTTATTATTTCGGAACAACGGAGTTCGGACAAAATTGCAAATTTTGATAAGTTTCGTTGTTAGAATTATTTTTTATTTCTGCTCGCAGGTACCTAACGACGAAGCAATTATAAGTTTTTATTCATTCATACATACACGCATAAAATCACGCCTGTGTTCCCAAATGGGGTAGGCAGAGCACACGAAACAATGACATAGACAAAACTATTATTATGTATGACTATATCACGATTCGCAGCCACTCCTAGCATAGATTTAGATTGCAAAGATGCAAGAGGCTGTTATATAGAGGTTGATATTGATAGGCTGCTAGACTGTCGCCAAAAGCATACCTAAACCTATTTCCTTAATCGCCTTACCACATCCACGGAAGAAATAGAGATGTGTTATTCCATTCCGACGCCACACGGCAGCTTTATTAAAGTTTGCCTTTTACGAGGGCGGTTTGATATGATAAAAAACTTGTATAGGTGTTTTACATATTTTATTGTTCCACGTAATCCCCTCGAAGATCAACGCACTTATCCCAACGGTTCTGCAACTTCTCGATGCCTTCACGGAAATGGGTTTCTTCCAGGTCTTCGAAATATGCCTTTACCTCTTTATTAGACTGAAATTTTCGCCCTGACAGAAAATTTTTGGGCTTTGGAAATAGGTGATAGTTTGAAGAAGCCAAAACTGGCAAATAAGCTGCTTGTGGAAATATTTCATACCGTGAATCCGCCAATTTTTGTTCCGAAAGCCAACATGTTTGCACCGGAGTATTATTATGGTGAAACATCAACTTTTTCTTGGTCAGCCCTGGACGTTTTTCGGCTATCGCTGCCTTTAACTGGTCTAAAAGTGAGGCATAATATGCCCCAGTGATAGTTTTTCCCTTTCCAAGATAGTCAATTAAAATTATACCTTTCGCATCCCAAAACACCGACGCCATACCGTTTCCAGCTGATGGGACCAATGGGACGCACTTGGCTTTCTTTGGAGCTGGCTTACCATGACTTATCCATTGTCTCGACTGCTGTTTTGTCTCCGGGATTGAGTGGTGAATCCAGGTTTCATCTATGGTCACAAAACGTCGATGAAACTCTGCTGGATTTTTATTAAACATCAGCAAGTTTCCAGCAGACGTTTGCGTGCGAATACGCTTTTGTTCTGGAGTGAGCAACTGCGGCACCCATCTTGCACAAAGCTTTTTCATGTGCAATTCATTGTGCAAAATAAAATGCACCCACTCAGTCGAAATGTTTGAGACCTCAGCTAACTCTCGTGTTTTAATCGTCTGTCAGTTAAAACTAAATCATAAATTTTATCAACGACTTCTAGTAAGACAGCTGATTTTTCTCTCATTCATTATTACTAGTGTGCTTTTCTTGTAAAATTAAATAATGTGAAAAATAATTACGCTTACATGTTTTATTTAAAGTCGGATGTTTTTTAGTATTTAGTGGTTTAATGGTCTTAAATGTCTCATGTTAACATTGGACCTGGGGATATAGAAATTTTGTATGTAGTGGTCGAATATCCCCGGAATAAAAGGTCTGATATTCACATAAGATTGACTATACTTTCATTTAATCTCGAGCCATAAAGTCTGATTCGAACATAAGTCCTATACTTACAGCATGATGACGAATTTTTCTACAGCCAAAATGTCGGATGTCAATATCCGGCCACAGCATGACATTTGCTTTAGTAATTTTAGGTCGGATGTAACACTCTTTTGATGATCAAATTGGAATTGCATTGTTATAAGTGACCTAAGAAAGAACCTATACAGTTGAAAATGTTCTTAGATATATGCTTTTTCTGTATTGGTAACCATTTTTCGTTAATAAAATACAGGAAGTCGGTGATAAATCATTAAAGGTTTGTTTTGCTTGTCCTGTAAAGTGTCAAAAATGGACATCCGACCAGTTGGCTCTGATGTCCAGATATTTATCATCGACACTGACTAGATCGTTTTATTGGTAAGCAGTGTAAGTAAATAAAAAACTCTGTACGTACTGTACAAATGTTTAGGCTATAGAAATATGTACATTAAAAATAAAAATTAGGTACCAAATAGAAAGACGAACTTTTCCCTCAAGATTTATTCCATCCGCAATCTTAGAAAAGTGTAAAAGACGTTGTACACTCGAACCAATTGATTCCTGGGTCAGGAATACAGAACATAGAAAATAGAAACTATTCACGGCTAATATCATAGAAACATTGCATTTGTTCTACAAAAGAACACTTTATTACGTTTATTTTGAAAAAATTCGGCGGTGGGTCAGAAATCAAAGAGTTCGACCACACAAATGTAAAATGTAAAAATGTCCTAGCAGGTCCTTTTTAATTGGTCATTGTTTCTTGTCTGGCTATATTTACACAAATAAAATTCGAAATTTAAAAAAAAAGTGGTCCAAAACGTAAAGTAATCAAGGATACAGTCTTATAAAATACGGATAACTCACGTTATAAATCGAGTTTAGCTCGACATGTTTCGGACTAATTCGTAGCCCGCGTAGCGGATTATAACGTGAGTTATCCGTATTTTACAAGATGAGTGAGTCTCACGGTAGTTTAATGTTAAACAAGGATACAGCATGATATTTTTGTAAAATATGCAGGTACCCATACTTTGCCTACATAGTTCGTGGAATGTAGAGTATGTACCCCGGCGCAGCACGAGCGTCCCGCTGTGCAGTGACATGTCAGCGCGGGTCCAGACCCGACCTAAGACAAAAGACAAATTAATTTTGTACACAAGGCATTTAATTTGAATGTGAATAGCATGAAGTGCGACGAATGGCCGCGGAGAACAATGGCCGGCGCCGACGAACCCGCCTTTTGTTTTATGCTCAATAAAAGTAAAAAGTACAAAATCTAAGCGCTCAACAGACAATTCCGTATTATGATATGGACACAGTAATGGAGGTTCGCCGAGGCGCCTAATAGCTTATAATATTAAACGTACGTGATAGAGCAGGCCGGCGCGGCCGGCGAGGGCCGGCGCGGCCGGAAATAATCGGTAAGTGTTAATGTTATAATCGTAATCATGCACGTAATTAAACACAAGCGTAAACTATATGATTACAAGGTGTTTAGCACTCGCTAATGACGCTCCGGACAGTTATTAAACCACAACCATTAATTATTCAGCCGGCCGTCGACGTACAAATTTCGTGAAGAAGAGAGATGTTGAGTCCATTCATATGGTGCTAAATATATGGGTGTTCCATTTCAAAGTTTTTTGTCGGTTCAAGCTCCAATTTCCCATGCATCTCCAATTTGATTGTAATCCGAGACAGCTATAACAATTAACTAGTAAATAGTTATCTAGCTGGTTTGAAATATGAGGTATTGGTCAAAGTATTGTTGTGTTGCTGGCAATGAGCGGCGTGATGGACGCGCGCCCGCGGCCCGCCGGCGCCCCTGCGGCCTGACCTCCTGTTTGCTTTATATCATTAGTCCATCAATCAAGATCCAATTTTGTTTTGAATCGTAACTGTTAGTTAAACACTAACAATCGGAGTGTGGCTGCAACGCCTATCAATCAGGGAATGCGCCCTCGGCCTAGCTTCCGAGTGCATTCTATGGCACCTCAATGATGATTGCCCTCAATATCCATGAACGAATAAAATGGTCCAGTTATTTAAGATGTTTGAGTTATGGCTAAATGACTGGAGGCCATAAAATCTGGCGAGCAAAGCGTTTGTTCAGCTGTGAATGGGGAGCTTCCAGTTGAACGATTATTTTGAGGTGAAATTACACCACAGTTTGACTTATTTTGATATGATTCAGAGTTGTGATAAGACGTTTATTTTTTACGGGCGTCAGTTAAAGTCAGGGACGGACGGGACGGCGAGTGTTCGCCGACGTATCCACTTCACATGTTAAATGGAATTCCCTTTGCGCCTCAAAATTACGTCCGCCCGTGTTATTAAAGTGTTTGTTTCTTTGCCGTTTTTTGTTCAGATGTTTTATCCAATTAGTGCTACCGTGTCGAAAGGATAATGCTGTGATGAACGTATAAAGCGTTTAGCGTGTTAAAAGCGGGTCCTTGTCGGCGGAGATAACAAAGTATCCCGCACCCACCGAGGGCGCACGCCGCTGATTCAATAATCTCACATAATGATGTAAACATTGAATTTAATAAAAGCAATTAGTTCTGACGGCGCAGTAGCTCTCTGTTTTTAATCGTTGGTAAATAAACCAGTAAATTGTTGAAGTATTTGACCTGGTGAATAAAAATGATGATGAAACTGGGGAAATGGAATTATGTCACGTTAATATCTCTGATAACGCATCTCTGAATGACGGCGACAAACTTTAATTTATGTCCCGATGGATAGATGTCCTTAAGTACAATGGATGGCCGAGCTAAAGAACCATTGCCTGCATGGAATAGCTCCAGCGCTGAACAGCTGTAGCCTGATGTTGTTGACAATATTGGTTCTAAATATTTAACAGCAATAATTAATAGGTCAGTCGACTGATTCCTGAACCACAACAGAACCTATTTATAGTTAACGTCATAGTGACATTACAATTAGTCTACAAAGGGAAACTTTTGTTACTGTTATTGTGACAAGAGACCATCGTTTTCAAGTCTTAAGTAATTCAAAACAGTTTTAACTTGCTAGACAAGCACGGTCGGGCATGTTGTGAATGTAGCCTATTAATGTAAGTAACTATATACAAGAAATATTAAAATACGACAAGCCTTCTTGTAACCTGTCTCAATAAACAATTTCACACGCAGCCATTCCAACACTTTTATCCATTCCATCATTCATGTTACACGTTTTAATTTAATACAAAAAATGATAACCATTTTAATTTCTCCCATTGACAATTGACAGTCGGTGCCGAACATCCAATTATTTATTATTGAGACGACGCTGGTCGCATAATGAGGAGCTGTGGAGATGAGCCCGTGACAACTGAAACGTGTTAACAATAAAATAAGTGGACGCATACCTGTTTATTTCCCATAGGTGTCTTGTGTTGACACTACAATTGACAATGTAAAGGATGTGAGGTTAGCCTATAAACTCGTCTCTCGACTCTGGCTTTACTTATAGTTTCGAAGCAATGAAGCTGTCAACGATTAAATAGAATTAATTAGCAATACGGTGAGTAAATAAATTTATAGCTGCCTTAGTTTTATGCTTCCTGTGGAGCAATATATAACTTACAATATTTAACTTATTATACAATTATAATTTGACTTAAAATAATAAATATTTGACAACTTCAATTAAGTTATTACGCAGCGTCTCGGAATTTAATGTAACTTATAAAAAAAATATTACATTGATCTTCGTTACGTATTAGTCTTTAAATATTAGAGACAGGAACATTTAATGTTCCTGGAACAATTAATATCACAGAATAAATAGAACCGATTACTTAATGTGCAGTCCTTAATTGGCACATAGTTTCATACATTGTACCAACATGGAAAATATATTAGCCCATTCATGGTTTGGTTACCGCTTCTTGAAGCTTTTAAGATCAGGCAAACCGAGGCTAGCCGGAGTTTATCACCAATCCAAATCTATTCGGCGGTCGCGCTTACCTTGCGGAGGCAATTGAGAACTGATACAGATTGGTAATAGCATGTAGGCCCGCCGTCGGCATCATCAAACGCTGTTCTATTTGTCGATAAATCTACCATAAATCGAGACAATCATACAAATACAAATTACACGGCCATAAATAACATTCGTATGGGAAAACGTTGTATCTGGTCTGAGGGCGCTATCATCGATGGTCCGTTTTAATTTAATTGACTGAGGGACGTGTCGATGATAAATGTAAGCGGGGTTAAGCATATGCGCGATGCTCATGAATAAATCGCTCGTGGAGACGAGCTGATTTGCGATAAGCGGGTATTTATTGCGTTATTTGTGCGCGCCACCTGACGGCGAGTAGCGGCGGCCGCCGCAGGAGGCGCTCTATTGCCTTTCACTGCGCAGCATCCTTCCCGGGAACATGCGCGGACCGCGCCCGCGCCGCATAAATCACAACCGACATAACAGCATTAACTCTTGATGGATTTCGCTCACTGGAGCGAGCGTTCATTCACTATCGATGGTTTCCTGCGTCGAACGGGATGGATGCAATGAAATGTGTGCTTATAAATCACAGTCTTCAACGCCGAATGGGGTCACGAAGCATTTATTCTACCAAAAAGTCGGTATCATTCGATGGATTATTCGACACTTAAACCATTATTGTTTCCACTTATTCGCGATTCTGCACAATTGTCAAAGGCTAAGGCTGATGAGAATATTGAGCAGACTTAAAACTAGCATGCCTATTGCTAGCAAATGTAAACTGCTCATAAGCATGCTCATATTGAGCATACTTAATAGCATGCTTTTTAGCATGGTATTTTAGAGCATGTGTTACAGTTGCTTAACTTTGCATAGGTATTAGTTACCTA
This sequence comes from Adoxophyes honmai, assembly GCA_005406045.1. Classification (NCBI taxonomy): domain Eukaryota; kingdom Metazoa; phylum Arthropoda; class Insecta; order Lepidoptera; family Tortricidae; genus Adoxophyes; species Adoxophyes honmai. The sequence goes on from BHDV01025231.1 coordinate 197,604, forward strand.
TTAGGTAACTTGCAGTCGCTTAAAAGTAAAAATCAATGTTGTATACTCGAGATTAACAAAGAGGAAGACGTACAAACATTCATTAAGCATCATTCCCGGCATCAACAGTTCCAGGTGGCACGTTTGCCACCGACGTGCTAATTATGATGAATATCATCAGACAAATATGCCAATAACATCGACATTACGCATTAATTAACATGTGCAACTCATTATCACGATACCAAATGCAAATGAGAATAAAAAGCAATGCGGCCATATATCAAATGCGAATGAGAGCAGTTCTTGACTCAGTGACATTTAGAGCTGGCAACCTAATTATATTAAAATGATATTTGTTGCGCAATGGCTACATTTAAACGTGTAGGCAGAGGGACGAGATTAATTGGTCACTGTACGGTATGACTGGGTTCCGCAGCATGAATAGGAGATCGAAGGATAGCTCGGACGATTGACAATAATGCTGTTTGAAAACAGTGTATCGCATACCGACAGGTAGGTGACAGATTTTTTTTTAAAGACTAAGAATGAAAAATTTCTTACGAAAAATTTGTTTCTATTCCTAAAAAGCCGATAAAATGAGAAAAATTAATTAGTTTTGGTTAATTTGCAGTGTCATATATGGTCTTAGTTGAAGCGAAACAGGCTGATTGAAACATATAAGGTGACAGAGACAATTAATCCGTATCCGTATACGGTTTAATTAATAAGTTTCAATACGCAAAGCAAACAAGCATAACTTACGCTGTCCACGTCAAAAGCAAATTTATAACCATGTAATGATATTCCGAAAGCAAAACCTGGAGCAAGTTGGTACCCAACGGGTACAAAGTGAGCAACAGTCTTACAAGCACGTACCCTCGGGCGCCGCTACACGTCGCAAACTAAAAATGTGTATAAATTATGAAGATTACATGAAAAAGAGAAATGTGTTACATTTAATTTTATTACATACGATAACTTATGGACTAGGCTCGGCTCTCGCTTGAAAAACAAGTTGTTAGACCGCGCCGGGCGAAGGAAGCCGTAAGCGCTTTTACAAACACAAGCGATTTTAACACTTGATAAATATGAAATACACTTCAATGTGTTCGGAAATTGTGTACTAATAAAGACATTTATTTAACTAAAGTACTCATACTTACATACAGATCATTTGTGACATTAAAATATCAATTATTTATAGTGTTGCGATAGGAATAGTATTTCGAGAAGATCATTTTATCAGTGCGAAACTCTTTATTGGATACAAAGTGGTGACAATACTGTTGAAATATTAAACCTATACTATGATAAGGAGAATTTCGAGCGGATAATTATAATAAACTTAAGATAACTCCGTAGAGCACGATGCTTCTTTATCTTTTGAGACGGTAAGTACAAGAGTAATAGCGTGGTCAACGAAGTAGTGCGTACATTAAAAAGCACTGCCGTAAATGGGTCATACGCGAAAATTGCTCGTGTCTTCTGTGGACATGACAAAAGTTACGAGTAAGGGGTTAATTGTAGTAGCAATGATCAGAAGCAACTAGGGCGCCTGCTGGGCACCAGCTCCTAAAACAAAATCTTACAATTGTTTTTTTTTAAGTGACCACCGAAGAGCCCACATTTGTTTATTTTTTGAATATGACCCAAATTGTTAAGTAGAAAAAGCACCAACACTTCCTAATCATTATTTTCGGAACGTTACAAATAAGGTACAGGATAAAAGGTACAGGGTAGGGTGTGCTACCCTATTTTTGACAATAATATAAATGACGATAATAACGAGGGTAGTCGTGAGCCAGTGTTAGTTTCGTCAAGCACGAGCAGTCGCGCGAAGAGAGCCGAGGCGCGCAGTTCGCGTTTGGCAGCAGCAGCTGCCGCGGCTCCTAGATGAAGGGCTACGAATTAGTCCGAATCATGTCGAGCTAAACTCCATTTATAACGTGAGTTATCCGTATTTTATAAGATGAGTGAGTCTCACGGTAGTTTAATGTTAAATACAGGGTAAAAGGTTTACCCACTGCAGTGTTAATTTTGAATCAAACTGTAGGAGAAGTTGGTGTCATCTTACATAAATCGTCTATTATCGGCGTTAAATTAATCCTCAATTTATTCATACTCGGTACGAGTAATCGAGAAAACTATCAGAAGTACATTTCGCAAAGGCGTTTAACGTGAACAGCCGTTTGCATAGACCACTTTTATCAACATTGTAAGTTGAAGGTATCGCTTTATCGCTGCGACATTAACTAGGGAGATACAACCAGTTCCTATTCTAATAATTTGTACGTTTTAATATGAATCTTTGACTTATAACCACTTAACCAACTATAATTCATAAAATAATGTACATTTTAATACACTTTTTGTAAAGACGCAGTTACCATTTTTAAGACAAATTTTTCGTCCTTCTTTCCTGTGCGGTGACGGGTTAGAGGAACAGCTCTAGATTTCTTCCACGGATATCGTAAGACGCGACTAAGGAAATACGTTCAGGTATGGTTTAGGCGGCATGCTGGCATCATGTCACTATTAAATATACTAGTATACCTATTCAATAATGTTTTTAAATCTATAATTATGCTAGAAGTTGCTGTGAAGCGTGAAATAGTCATGGTTTTGTCTATGTCACGCTTACCGAATTTGGGAACACAGGTGATTGTATTTCACGTGTATGTTTCTTTCAAAGACCAGCACTCAATGCTATAATGTTTCATAGGATTCATTTCATCTGAAAGCTAACACGACGGTGTAAAGCTCCGCCTTTACTGATCGTATCAACTACAGATTTTATCAAGTGTAATTCTTGGCGGACAATCCAATCAAAATATTTGTAAATCGGTAGCAGCCCGCTATCTGAGATCATAAACCCTCGGCGTCGGCAGATACCTTATCTCTAAGGCTTCTACTTCCTCGTTAATCACACAATCACGGTAAATACACAATTCTGTGCTAACAAACATAACAATTATGTTAGCCGTTTGAGCCAAGTAATGAGATTTTATTGGCCAATTTTAATCATACTTGACACTATTTCGCTTTAAGGGGTACTTGATTAAGAAAGTTAGATACAATGTTGTTTTCATAGATAACCGATGTTGACTTGTGTGATGTCGGGTTAGAATAACAGCTCTCCATTTCATCCGTGGAGGTCGTAAGAGCCAACTAAGGAGATATTATGTTTAGGTAGATAATGCTTTAGGCGTCAGGCGACCTGCAACTATTAAGTATACCTTAGCCATCAGTTTTCAGACCTAAAGTCTCATTACGCCTTGGTCATGGTTTTGTCTGGTTCGCGTTTCGTGTGTTTTATCTATACCATTTGTATCTTGTATGTTGTTGTTATTGATGTTATGGTAGGTAGGTACCTACTTTAAAAAATATGTGTCATTTCTTTGTGAAGGAACTTATAACGTACCTACTTGTTAAATTTAATATTGAACTGACTAGCTAATCACAAGCATTTTATGCTTTAGCTACTAACAAAATTCATCTGTAATTCTCATAAGGAATGAAACTCAACGCTGCCTAAGTGGCTAAGTGTCACCGAACCAAAATGTCCAATACAACGGTATTCCGTCTTTCGATCAACAAACACGATTTGTCCCGTGCAGCTCGGCAACCTAAGGTGATCATGGATGAACAAAAAATATTTGTCCGAGAAGTCTCCGCTAATGTGTAACCAAGCATGCCCGTGAGTGACACGGAAACTCTCTTCACACACGTCTGACCTCCAACAAAGGAGTTCTATTTGTTCTGTGTCGCTACTAAAATATTGGAACGCGACTGGAGTGCGTGCTCGTCTCTGCGATGACGCTTGTCGATGGTTCTGAGTAGTTCACTGGCAGCTAGCCGGCGCTATTGGTGTGAAGCTAATCTTCAAATTATGAGTTCGTATTAGTTCAGTTCAGAATAAACTCTAATTCTTCTGTGGATGCCGTAAGAAGCCAAGAAGAAATAGATTGAGGTATGATTTATGCGACTGGCTAACAACCTGTCACTATTGTACTTCTTTCATATATGTTTAAACTAACAGTATGCTAAATATGTCTACAAAACTTGAAATGGGCATAGTTTTGAGTATAATTATAAATATAACCTTTTGTGTTCTCTGCTTACTCCACTAGGAAATATAGGGAGAAGAAATAGTCGGTCGATAAGTCTAATATTCCTAGTTTGTTATGTTTTATGTCACTTATAATTTACGGACTGACCGTCTAACAGCTTGTTTGAAGCACAAGCCGTAAAAGCAAATGTCAGCATGACATTAAACATTTAAGAACGTGAGACTCACTCATCACTGCGCGCCACCGCTCTGTTTATGCGACTGAGACTGTGGCTATTTGGCAACAGCCACCGCGAGTCCTAGATAGATAGGTCCTAGCTATAAATTAGCCCGCAACATCTCGAACTAAACTCGATTTAAAATGTGAGTTACCCGTATTTTTCAAGATATCAGCTGATATCTTAGCGATAAAACTCCTGCCGTGGCGACCGCTTCAAAATCATATTGACTAACTTGTTCTCTCATGTTGTGGTGTGCACGGGCTTTATCTGGGCTAACGAACATCTCACACGCGTGTTTGTTTTGGAGGCCTGGTTCACCGGAGACGCGTCCACTGCGAAACGCGCCGCCGGCCCGACCAGTTTCTGGTGGCCGCTGGTGACGTCGCACTCGTCTTCGGAAGTGAATGACGTGACAAGCAAACATCCTTGCTTAAGATGTGACCAAGAAATTCAATTAGTGGAACCGCTTTTGTTTGGATTTTCAACGTTTTACATGTTGGCACACATTGTACTGGACTGTCTTGAATAAATAACGCTTTCATCGTTCATATATTTCCCTATTAAACCAGTTGGAGCGCTTTGGTGCGAGTTGTTAAAGCTGCTATTCTATTCCGAACTGATTAGCGTAACGAAGTCGCGAAGTGTTCGAGGCGTGTTGCAGTCAATATTGGACGATTTTGTCTCAATAATTCCAGCATAGAGCCGTGTCACGCGAGCGCTCGCCATGACCAATTAGCGGCCGCCCGCTCCAGCCACCGCACAATAAATCAATAATTAAACCGTCCATCTACCGGCAAATGCTGATTTATTCGCGGCTGCTGCCCGCGCCGGCGCTGCCCGCGCGAATGTCCCCGGTCTTGTTATTGCTGCTGATTGCGGCATAAAGTAATATAAGATGAACGGCTCATTTCTAAGGTGAGGTAGGATATCCAATAGGTAAGATTAAATTGTCCGGTGTTTGTGTTTGCGTTACTTGCATACCGGTTTGTTTGCGCATGTCGTATTGTGAGATGGGACAATCAAGAAGTGTGAGAATCTGCTGACATTTAGAAGTCTATTCATTGCGGGTCCAGCATCAGAGCTAATATTCTCATGACATATTGACACGAATTAAACACTTTAAACGGCTGCCACTAAGTTTCTGCAATTGGAGAAGGATCTCGCTAATATGTCGAGTATTGGTTTATGTTTGTGTAGCATTTCTTCGTCAATTTCTCTCTAAGCAGTACAAAGTGAAAGATTAAGCTTGGTTTACACTGCGCATTAACGAGTATGCAGGTATGTACTATATGAACTGGGCTGAGTTTCACACGCAAACAGCTGTGGTGTTTGTTTAGGGCATTAGTGACGAGCGTGTAACTGTCGCGAACCGACGGGGCTCCGCGGCAGGTAACTGCGTCGGCCAACACTCGATGGATGACCGACAAGTTCCGCGTTTTGTTACTTCATCGTATTTGATTCTGAACAGCGACTACCGATCTTGAGACGCATAAACAACGCCAGGCATGCAAGTCTCTGACTAGCAATCGGCGCTCAATGGTTCTCGAGCTCGCGTCAGTAATCTCGAGTGTCAAAATTAAAGTAAATTAAAGACATTGAACAACTATCTTACGCGCAACCCCGTGGAGTGGCGGCGGCGACGGCTCTCCGTCAGCACGAGAGCCCTCGGCGCGGCCGCGGAGTGTTTTCCTATACACAAAGCGCGGACGTGTTAATTCGTAGACACTATTGGTTTTTTCCGCGGTGATCGACGACTGTGGGAACGTTCTGGGTGCCTTCGTTAGAAGCACCTACTCCACAGTAACGAGCAAACAGCCGGAGCGAGTCCCAATATCGCTCCCGCGTTAAGTGGCCGTTGGCTTGAGGAATTTACGACAGTTCTTCACTTAATAGGCGATCGCGATTGAGCTGTCCGGCGCACGATTGTTACACGTTTCGATAGCGCGTAGCGAGTTATAAAAATCATTTTGGTTTCCAATTTGAGTGTCATTGTCTGCGAGACGAGAAAGTTGTCTGTGGCGCCGACACCAATAAAACCGTCGGAAATGGTAGGCACGCGCGCGGCGAGGTGGCGAGGTGCAACCGTCGATAACTCAGGCTGATATTCAGTCACACGTGCGGTTATCGTTTTGTGGCGGATGATACCTGCGAGGCCTCGGAGGCGATACGATCGCGGACGCTGGCCATCCATTACGCTGACAGCGTAACAATAAAGCAGGATATCTGTTAGCACCCTCGCGCGCCCGGACAAATGGAAGCGGCTCGAACCGCGGCCCAGAGCTGCCGCTGTACTTATTGCTATTAAATTGCATTTGCAATAAATTTAATAAGTTTCCTCTGTACCATTCAAAGTTCGTCTGGCAAGAGATCTTTAAAAAAGAGTTTTCGGGTCTATTCTATGAGATTCGTGTAGGTACAGAGCAAAAATAACGAAAGGGCCGACAAATTGTAACTTTGTGTTGGATTTTTTCGTTACCATGCGTTTTTTGCTACCATGGTGTCCAAGTACTCAGCTAAGACAAAATAGCTATTGAAGGGTTTAAGTTAGTTCTCGCTTGTAAAAGCAGTTTTGCACTTCTGATCGAGTAATTTAATTAGTTTTGATCTAACAATAAACTGAAGTGCTCGTTAGAATAAAAATAAATACCTACTTATTTTATAAATTACTAAAATCAATCGGCTTAGACTGTTACTCCCGTTCGCCCTCACGTTTCAAAGTCACCCCGTCTAATAAGGATTCTAATTATAAGCGGCCCACAAGACGCAAAAATACATTTTGAGAAGCAATAACACGTAAAAAACGAGGGCACCTTTCTTTACCTCAAAATGCTATATTTACAAAATAATCCTGTCTCAATAGCAGAATAATGTGTTAGATGTAGGCAGATGAAGGAAAATGCTCCTACAATAAAAGTGTAATACTGTGACTGATTCTGTAAATACTTTGAGGAAATATAGGTATAAATACTTATGCAATTGATTTTTGACAACAATAGCCGAGTTAATAAGCGTGTCTTTGTTAACAAATATACATGCTCATTATGTCGCGTTGCTCGCCTATTATTTCGGCCATGATAACTAATATCGCATCAGAAATAAGTACATTGTATTAGACAAATTGAATTCTCAAATGGATTAACATAAATAGTGTGCAATAGCAGTATTATAATGGTATAACGCGTTGTAAGACAATAGGTGCGCGAGTCCTCCCACCTCCCACGAGCAGGCTGCGCATGCTAATCGCCCGTAATCACGGCCGATCGAGAGCTGATTCATCTCCGCTTCATTCCGTTTATTTACCAATCAGTATACTTAATACTAGTCGCGACCATAAAAGGCGATATATTTGTGTAGCGTCGCTCTCAATTAGTAGGCGACGGCGAATCGACACTCTATGTGGTCGCGACGTTAGCGTTGACTTTGAAATGTTTTTCGTTAATGCGCAACGCAAATGAAACAAAATCATTAATGTTTGCTCCTTCAATTTTCTCCGTCTTTGTGTGGCTGAGGTTTACTGCCCAGGCGCCTGTTTTGTTTTCCCTTCTATAATAGTATTGACCGAAGCGAGTTCTCGCCCTTAGTGGTTAATGACTGGGCGCCCAAATTTGGCATCTAGTCTAATTACCTGCCCACACTGCGCCCATACTGGTCAGCACACAGATTACGTTTGCTGTTAGATACTTCAGGCTATTATTATTGATTATAAAATCATAAGAGTTGGAACGGAAAATAATCAACCTAGTACCTATTACAATTAGATTGCTGTTTGTGCATTTTTCTTTTAAATTTATTTAATTGATTAATTAATATGTACACGATCACCAGGAGCGGAGATATTATTAGATGGTTTTTGTTTTGTTGTCAATGCTGTTGCTCAAACAAAATCCCTGTTCCCATGTTGGGGATTGATCTTCAACTTTGTTTTTACTTGTTTACATTTTTTTTTTCCTTTTGGCTTATTATTCGTATCAAATTGGTTTTATTTTAGTCACGGATCGTAAAAAGCCAGGATCCTAGTCTGTGGTTGATATTTTTTTTTCTTTTTCCAAATTATAGAATAAAAAACAGTAATTTTTCTTTTATCTTATTAGTCATAGCAATGTTTACAAGATTCAAAACCTATATCGATTCACCGTAAATACCTATGTAATCTGAAACGTGTTTAGCAACAAATACCTAAACAGCCTTTTTGAGCGCGTAAGCGCCCGAGCTTTTTTCCGTTGCCCAACTGGCGCCAAGCGAGTGGCGTCGTAATATTAAAATTGATTGCGAAAATATGCGGGTGCGCAGCCACGCCGGGGTGGGGAGGGGAGGGGGCGGCGCCCGGTGGCAGGCCCGCCCAATTCTTTGTTTACGCAACGCCCCCGCTCATTACGCGAACAGCTTTCGTAATGTTTGACACCGCGCCGGTACATTACACCACAGCTAACTGTCAAATTTACAGGACCATTTGCAAGACGTCCTCGTTACGCAAACATTTCCAAAAGCGCGTTACAGGGCCAATAAATAATGATGAAACCGATAGTGTGGCCGATGCGTGCGATCATAGAATTAATCGTATTGCAACGATAGGAGACTAATAACGAGGTAATAACGAGTTAGTTGAATATTAATGACATCATACTTACAACTGTGTAATAGGGGAATATAAATTACTTAGCTTTAACATGGGGGTTTACATACTTTAGCGCTGGCTGTTGCTTCAGCATTCACTTGCTTAATTCTGGTTTCTAGTTGCGTGTGAAGTTTATTTGCATCAGTATTTAGTGTAACGGAAGCTTAGTTTTACAACTTTAGTATCTAGATTAACCTGCACTAGCAGCTGTGTCTTAAATTAATACTTTACTGTGACTAAATCGAGATTTAAGACATGCTGCAAATGGGGGTTAATGTATCCGCCGCGTTACCTAGCTCCGCTCCGATACCCAGTTACCAGTTATATCCTCATTGCAGTCTTTATATTTATAGCAAGCAAATAAGCAATACCAACGATGGCTAGGTAAAGTATTTTTGAAAATTTGAGTCAGCTGACCTGGGCCTGGGAGGGTTAGATTGATGTGAAGAAATACGAATTACCTACATATTCATCACGCAAAAAAGGCGCACCTAAGACGTCGAGTTGCGGAAACCAGCCCGTCCTACAATTACAATTACCTACATAAAAAATAAGGTTCTTCTTTTTGTCTTTGAATCACGCAGGTATTTTAACTAGTTTAAGGCGTTCTTAATAACTACGTCTTAGTACTTGATAGAACGATTCTAAGGTTAAATTGCATGTCCTGTAAATTTCCACACCTGATTTTGTATGACCAAACCAAACCAAACCGACTAAGCATACTTTTTTCTGTCCTACTACTATTTTGGTTTGGTTTGGTCATATAAAGAAGACTTAATAAACAAATTTATATGGGAGTGTAGATGGGTGCGTTAGGAACGGAAGACCTAGACGGATGTTCCGTGCCCAAATTGGGGACGTTTCAGAAACATGGTCAGTATCCGAAACCGACGAGCATGTATGAAGAGATTAATGAGGGAGGATGAAGCAAAAGAGGTATGTCAGGAAGTCAAGATCGTAGCAAGTGTTCGTGATTGTAACAAAGTGGTCTCAGTCTACCCTTGTGGGAAAGATGCGTGACGGTATGTATGCAATTTTCTATCAACCCATTTGACTTTTTTTTTCGGATTGCCCCTCTTCCCTTTGTTGGGTGAGCTATTGGGTAAGTGACATCATGAAAGACTTTGCGCCAATGTCCCAGCAAAGACACAAACGAGCCTATATCAAAAGCCTTTGTGCTAAAATAAATGACATGCGCGTGACCTATATCTATAATCACCCATTAAGTGTAGTTAGTATGCAGACATTGTGTGAGATGAGTTGGTCCCAGTGTGGGCGCTAGCCATAAGTCAGAGCTGGTGAAACCAACAGATGGTACGCTTACGTAGGCTTTGATTAGAACTTACGGTGAATGCCTTTTGGAGGGGATGCAGAACTAGTGTTGGTAAAGAACCAAGTTCTTAAAGTCTATGTTGAATTCGACTCATATTTTCGGAACTTCGAGCTTTAAAGACTTTTAGAGTCATTTGTGTCTTATCGATTTTTTTGGTCAAAACTCAGGCTTTACAAAAAACTCAAGGCATCGTTTTGTCTATGGTCGTTTCTGAGCTTAAGGTAATGGATGCCATTGAGGTCCAATAATAAATCAGTTAATCATTCTAGACAGCTTAAAGATGAGACCACTGCTGGGTAACAATAAAATCTTCTCGTCTCTCTATTGGCCCGAACCGCACCAAATTGCACCGCTATTTTTTTCTAGTTCTGTCTCCATATCAACAAAGAAATTTCTCTAGGAACATATGTTAGTAGGGTACTTGTAAAACGAGTCTGCCTATAATCTGGTTATATACGAAATCATAAAGAAGTAAATGTCTTAATTTAAAGTTTTCCCGTGTGCAGAATTAAAGTTTCTAAAACTTTTTTTGTACGCTGTAGTCCACTTGACATCCCATACGCGATATCTATAGCCAGGTGCTTCAAATCTACTGTGTCAATAAAGGTCGTAAGTTACAGAGGTCACGGGGCACTTAAGCTGTTTTGGACTATAGTAACTGTTGCAAAGTGACACCGCACGAGCGCCGGCGCCGATCATCCCGTTAACCGCCTACGGACGCGATGAGCTTAGAGCAGAGGTTCTCAAATTGGCGTTTAAGGAAAGTTATCTAGTGGGATTAAATTTAGCAGATTGTAATGAGCTATTAGGATGGATGGATTTACCAGTAGTGTCGGGTTTATGGGTGAATGTCGTAAGAGACGAGTTTTTATCCTAGCTAGCCTATGTTTAACTTTTCTTTAGGCGACAGACTAGCATCTTGTTACTATTATACTTTTTAAGTTAAAACCTGAGAATATGATAAACTTGACTGCGCATCTTTTTGTATAAATACTTACCCCATTTGGGATTACAGGAGTGATTATGTGTATGTACTTATTAAGATGGAGAGAAACTTGTTTTGATTGAAAAGTACTTCGTTACGTTTGTATCTTCAATCAAAATCCTCTTCAAGTTTAGCTGTAAGAGATCCTTTTGCGTCCCCCTTTGCAATTCATTTAATTTCGACCCATGTTTGGCTTTCTCCAAAATAAAGTTTCTTCAATTTACCTAGCCAAGTTTCCGCCATATCAAATGAACATTTCCACGCTCTGCTTTTACGCATAGAGTCCCCACCAAGAGCCCTCAATGTCTCGCGAAATGCACTTTGGGAGCCGCTGAACTACTTATGCTCCTCAGGTTATATTTCGTCATTTGCCTAAAACTGCGTTATGTTGGCGCCTAAATTCTTCATCGGTCGTCATAAATTGATACATCCAAACTTATGTTTATGGAGATGACATCGGAAGCAGTTTTAGTTTATTTACTTTAAAATCTTCTAACTCTCAACTCGAATCTGCATTTCCGTTCTATTAGTAAAGTTGTAAATCGTAACTACATGCTACATGCCTACAAACATAGATCACGCCTGTATTCCCAAATAGGATTGGCAGAGCAGGAAAAATACATTAATTTGTGTATGAATGTATGTATGTATTCATCCTTATTGCTTATTGTACATAAAACATCGCTATTCGTCATCACCATCATCATTGTGCAGGGTGAAATCAAATTGGTGATACAAAATAAGTGTTTCTTACTTAGCTAATGCTAGACAATAGACTGCACTAACTCATTTGTTTTAATCAATCAAATTTGAAATTTCATTCCACCTTAGTATGAATATTCAAAATTTTATCCCGCTGATTTGGACAATTGAACTAATGCATTATTGTACATAAACTGAGTAAAAAGCACTAATTTTGTATCATCAATTTGATTTCACCGTGAATTTCTGTATAAAGTTGTATTTTGTCCGTCATTGACATCTACTATGAAGTCCACGTATAAAATTAATAGTGTTAACCTCTAAATCTTTATACTCATATAAAAGAAATTCTATCAGTCCATTGTACAACATCGAAGCAAGAGGAAAACGCTATAAAAAGCAGGTAGAAATTAATTCAAACACATGTTTTATGGCCGTGACTTACGGTGACAAGGGGCCTCTAGGCATAGACTCATTAACCTCGATATTTTAATGTTGATTTCTAACTGATAAACAGCTAGAGGACATGATACTTTTTATGTATGCAAAGGTTTTCTTTCTATGTTGTGAGTGTTGCCTAAATTACTGGAGCTAAGGAAAGGTAACCTACTTGGTTAGTCAGTATTCGCTCGTAAACATTTTAATACATACATACATGCATCACTCCGGCCCCGTGTGGTGCCGGGTTAGAATAGCACCTCCCCCTTTCTTCCCGTGGGTGTCGTAAGAGTCGACTCTGGGAAAGGGTTAGTGTATTGTGGGCGATGGGCTAGCAACCTGTCACTGCAATATCACGTTTGACCATCTCGTTACCCTGAAATTGCTAAACGTGGCACTGGATTTTCGAATTCACGTGCTCTGCCTACCCCTCTTGGGAATACAGGCGTGAGTATATGAGATGATGATGATGATGCATCACTCTTGTATTCCCAAATGGGTTAAGCAGAACACAGGAAACGCTACATAGACAAAACCATAATCTGTTTCAGGTTTTGTGGCCACTTCTTTCATTTTTTTTTACCTCAATACCTCTCGACGTTTCGGCGGCGTTACAGCGACCGTGGTCACGAGTTGACTCTAGTTGAGTTGATTAAGTCCCGCGTTTTGCTTTAAGTTGGCATGTAGACGAATGATAGGTAGGTGACGTGATGATCTCGGTAAGGTGACTTCGATGTAGCGTTTTGTGTGTTCTGCCTATCCCATTTGGGAATATAGGCGTGATGTATGTGGATGCTTTAAAATCAGGTAAGAGTACAACCTGCTTATAGATAGATAGATAGATTCATTTATTTCTATTTGAAAATCACATTATACCTAATTAACATGTCAGATACAAGTAATTCACAAACAGATCGTCAAATTGTACACAATTATTAATAAATCAATAGAAATAGGCATAAATTAATAAAAATAATATCAATAATTCAAAACATGTCAACAAAAATACAATTGTAATACAAAATAATGTCAAAATAAAATCATATCACATTTCATATTATTTTCAGTTTATAGAATACCTTGAACTCATTGTTCATCGTGACCTTAATTTACAGTAAGTAAATTATGTTAGTCACACCAAATATTATCGCCATTAAAACAATTATTGCACCAAGAATCCTTGAACCCGACCCACACAGCATAGGCAACACCGAAAATAATGTAGGCGCCATTTAATTATCGCGATACATCAGTCATTCGAATGAAAAATTGCGCAAATCCGTGCATTACGTTACTTTAATCCGCCAACACTGTGTCTGACTCATCCTTTATGAAAGTGACGATTACAAATTAGCAGCGATTCTTCGTGGTTGCGCCACGCTGACGGTGGATGTAGCCTTAGCCCCACTCGTCGGTGGACGGTGCCCAACCTTCCCTTATAATAATGAAGCCTGTTACATTTGAAATGTCGTAAAACAACCAAAAACGAGAGGTATGTTGCATGTCTACTCGATTATTACTCGGTACTCAGCAAGTTTTCACTACTCGGTACTAGGCATACTCGGCAAGTTTTTACACTCGGTACTCGGCTGAGTAACTCAATAAAAGCACCGAGTTACTGGTTAATGTCGAAATTTATTTACAATCTATCCACTTACTGTTAATCCAACTAGGTGAGAAATGCATAGGTAATAAAATAAAATAATTATTTGCTTAATTACTTAAATATAGAAGGCCGAAGGGGAGGCTTATGTTCAGCAGTAGACTTGTTATGGGTGATGATTTTCTTAATTATTTATCAGTATTGATTATCACCCCTGTATTCCCAAATGGACACACGAACGCTACATACACAAATCTATTACTATTTCACGTTTCGCATCCACTTCTAGTATATTTTTAGGTTTTCAGTCAAAGTAAAGCGTACCTAAACCCTAAACCTATACGTTAGTCGCCTCTTACGACATTAATGCAGGAAATGAAATGGTGGTATTCTAAATCCGACATAAAAATAATTAATACAATTACACAAAACGCTTTTTACTAATTCAGCGTCATAAAATTCCTAAGTCCTCACGGAGCCAATTCCGCTCTCAGCGGAAAACCGCATTCATAAGCTGTAGCGGGGGCTATCCGCTCTAAACAGAAAGCCTGCCTTAGCGCCGCTCGGCTCACCGGAAATGACTCGAAGCTTGCTCATTCAAGAGCCTCGTGCGCACGCGATCTCATCTATTCAGCTTATGTGCTCGTACATAAGCATCGTTACCGGCAGTCATGCAAACAATAGTTCTATAGCTGTAATAAAATATAGCGCTGAACGCGTTTGTGAGGTTTTGAAATGTTCAACTTAAATCGCCACTGAGGCAACTGATGTGGGAAGTTGACGGTTCATGATTAGGATTTTTAGACATTTGGGTACCTATGCCTTTATTTTTTCTTCCTATTTGTGATTCTGCGCAACATTCTTCGCAGCTGTCTTAAAAACTTATAACGACTGAAGTTATTAAATAATCCTATGATTCATTATCAGCCGACAGACGTCCACTGCTGGCCTCCCCCAAGGATCTCCACAATGATTATGATTATCATATTCGAACAATGAAGAAAAGAAGCTCGGTATCATGATTGTTGAGCAATGAACTGGCGAACCAAACAATTTCAAAACGTGACAAAACCACCATAATTATTAATTCTAACTTAAATACTTATTAACAAATCTGACATTTATCACTTGCTGTTGTAATTATAATTATTGTAATATTACAAAACAACTATAACTTAATTTCTCAATGTTAGCTTTATTCCGGTCTTGATTAGTTCTCGTAATCCAGCTATTTATCTATCGTGTAAGCTCTTAATAAATTATTATTTTATGCTTCACAGTTGCGGCGGACTCTACTTGATATCGGATGGTATTGAAAGTGTGGTATTGTATCATTCATTAGCGATAAATCATACTAACAAGGTATATTGTGGTGTCTACCGCATGCGAGATGCCCCTTTTGTGCGGGGTCCGCACATTGTGGATGCAAACCGCCTAATGACTTGTGTGGCTACAGCACTGTTAAATGACTCGCGCTCGGATAATATTTGATCTTTAGATATTTTTATATTGAATAAGATTGGTAATTATACTTTAAGCCGCTAGAAGCACCGAAGGGCTGGAGTAAAAAATGCAATTATTTAAACCTAATTAGTAAGAACTTAATAAAATGGTCATACACACATGCTTTTTCGTGTCTCTTCTGTGGACATGACCTAAGTTAAGGATTTGTAGTCAATAACTGTAGAAGGAAAGATCAAATGTATTTAGTATACTTTCCCAGCTACTACGCCGTTTATCAATAATGAGATTGAGCTGTCTAAGTTGGGAATTTTATGTCCATGAGAGACATAAAAGTTTCCTTGTGTATGACCCAAGATTATTACTGTGACAGTGATAACTCTATTTTGATGCCGTCTACCATATCATGTTACGGAAATCTCTATCGACGAAATTAAATCCACAGATTTTAACGATGTGTCAATATTGAAGTATTGACGGTAAATTAAAAGTATTTTTTTAATATTTATGAGGTAACTGTGCTGCAAACGAAGCCGGCACGTGGCGCACCTTCCAGTCGGTATGCAAATACGGCCGTGCATGTGTGAATATTCATGTATTGATGGGGCCACTAGAGCGGCACGCACACCGCTGCAACAGTTTCCATTCATAAAAGCAACGCACTATCTAGCCATGAATTAATCGCAACCTTTGAATATGTTTACTCTCACAAAGGAAGCGGCCATTCAGAAAAACTTGCCCGAAAACAGGTTTAGCACGTGTCAATGAACGGCGGGAATATTTTGGACGCCGCGCCGAGTCGCCCGGCTGGATGATTTAAACGGTTTAATAGACGCTCGTTTGAATACTTATTTTGTGTCAATTATAATTTGAAATATTTTTTAAACTTTCAATTCCCTATAATTATTTGTGGGGTTTTGAAACCGAAATAATGAACTTGTTTGTTTTACAATAGCTTTATTAGAAACGTTTCCGTTATTTTTATTATGAATATTGATGTTGTGATTTGATAGGTTCAATTCTTCTTGCCATCGATGGGTATTTATTCGAGTGTTTCAACGGTCTCGGTTATTTGAATTCTGCTATTTTGTAAATATGTGAAAGAATATTTTTAATGCAGTCGTTTAGTTATCTATTTGAGAAACAGGAACTGTAACAAATAGTCGAAAACATCATCAAAAATCTGCAGCAGATTCGTATGAAATGCAACCAGACGAATGAGACGGTTGAAACGCTCGAATAATCGCAGCAATAAAAAAAAAGTGTTTTTGACATTTAGGTACCTAAATCCCTGTCATAATTATTACGATATATCGATACAACATCTCAATCTGTTTCCATTCACGTCAGTCCAAAGTAATCAAGTATAACGCACTTGCTATGTCATCGAATGATCGGAGCATTTTTCTGGATGGCATATCCTCCAGTACCATTACAGATCGCGTGCTTCGTAGTAATTACCAACGAGATTATGTCACAGCACGGGCCATACTCGGGAACTATCCCAAGTCCCAACTCCAAAGCTACCAAATTAGGTAAAATGTGTTAATTGGGCCACGTAATTTGGAATACCCGTTACCAAATCTGCTATAATAGCGCATGGGCAGAGTGGAAGGAAAGGGGTTGCCAGTATAAATAAATCCTGGCTGGACGGACAAGAATAGCAAGCTTTGAAGAGCTGATTTTCTTGATCTGTAACCAGGCCAGCAGCAGTTTGCAGGACTGACGGCAAACCTCCTGACCAAAACTGAGAGCAATAACAGAGAAGAATACAGATCATTCCCATTCGACTCTATCATGTCTCCCTTTTGTCTCACTATACTATAATAGTAAAATGTTGCTAGCCTATTGCTTAAAACATACCTAAACTAATTTTGATAAAATAGAGAGGTGACATGCTGAACCCGACATCGTGTAAGCATTTATATGTATTAATTGAATCATTGTACTGTATGGTTAAGATACATTTTAGGCGACAGGCTACCAACCCGTCACCGTCATTATAATATCTCTTAACTTAAAACCTAAAAGATATGCTAGAAGTGTTGGTATGTCTATGTAACGTTTCGTGTAGGTATTCCAATACAGGCGTGACGTGTATGTATCGTCGAATTGTATCCGTCATTATTCTTAACTATCCTCATCATTTTTTACTCTTTTTATCGAAGTCTTATAAATGACACCTGACCCACAAGACAAAACCAACTCAGCTTTTTTGACCTCGCTTAGACTCCAAACTCTTATTTCGTTAAAAAACTAACACAGTAGCTTCATTCAACAATGAACATCGAAGTGCTAAAATGATTGTGTTATTGATGTCAACTTGTTAGCATAATTTACACTGCCTCTGCACACAATGTAGGTAATGTTTACCGCGGCAAGTTGAAACTTTGTACTTTGTAATTTAATTTTCTGCTCGTTTGTGTCAAGATAAAATTTATGCGGTGTCGCCTACAAAGTGGTTAAAAAGAAACGTCATCAGAACAGGGTCGAATGGTTGGACATTAAATGGTCAATTTCTTTTACTACAGCGCTAGTTTATGACGATTTTGCAACCGGAGTTTTTAGAGTAAAATCTACTTAAAAACATTTCTTTTTCGTAATTTATTCAACTATGTGTCGAGTCGACTAAGTATTTCATCGTAAGTTTTTAGTAAAAATACTGTTTTTTTTTAAATACCTATGTATTACATACAAATGGAAGCTACAAAACATTTATTGGACCACAAATCAACAAAATGATACGAAAAAAAAACATAGGTAGGTATGGTTTAACCGCGTAACTGAACGTAGGTAGGTTACCTTCAATAACAATAATAACATAATTTTATTTGAACGAGGAACGATTTCAAGGTGTCTCGTAGTAATATTCATTTTATGCGATCAGCTAGTATATTAATATTAAACCAATGAATGGTTTTAGGCATCATGCGGCATGAATGAAAGTTGGTGGCCTCCGTGGCTACGATACGTAGGCGACTTGTTGCAAGCAACGCGACCGATCACCCAGTCGGTTCATTCACAAAATGTAGCTAATAGACACACAACGACGAACTAAGTTCACGACATATTAGACATACATACATGTTCTCACGCCTGTATTCCCAAGAGGAGTAGGCAGAGCACATGAATTCAAAAATCAAGTCCACATTTAGCAATTTCAGGGTATTTCAGGGTATTAATGCCACTGACGCCTATCAGTGTCAAAATTCGATGAAACAGCAGGTACAGTCAGCGTCTGATACAATACATGTATACACTTTAGTGCCTTTTCTAATTAACCTCATATTTGAACTCTCGCATTAAATTGTCACTGCGATCACAGTGACAAAGTACCAAAGTGTAACCATGTATCAGACGCTGACTGTACTCGGTAATGAAAAAATTGGTATGGATAGGATAATTTCAACTTGGTACCAACTAACTACCAATGGTAAGGAACCTACTGCCGACCTAGTTAAACAGGGTAAAATCAAAACTGCTGGACAATGGAATGCCCTAACTCACTTGTTCTAATTAGTCTTATTAAATTTGAGGTCTGTACATACAGGTCATGATTCGTCCAACCTTAGTAGGAATAGCCTAAATTTTATCAGGCTGATTTAAACAATCATCATCATCATCATCATCAGCCTATATACGTCCCACTGCAGGGCACAGGCCTCCTCTCAGTATGAGAGGGCTTGGGCTATAGTTCCCACGCGGGCCCAGTGCGGATTGGGAACTTCACACACAACGTTGAATTACTTCGTCGCTGTGTGTTGGTTTCCTCATGATGTTTTTCCTTCACCGAATAACTTCACTCGTTTCACTCGAATAACTTCACTCGTGATAAATATCAAATTCGATATCGCACATAAATTCCGAAAAATTCAGAGGTGCGAGCCCGGGGTTTGAACCCACGACCCTCTGCTTGAGAGGCCACAGGTCGAACCGCTGGGCTATCACGGCTTTTAAACAATGAACTACTTAATGCATTATGTTGCGAAGCACTAACTGAGTAAAAAGCAATAATTTTGTATCAACGATTTGATTTCACCCCGAGTTACGAAAATGTCATGATATATGGTTTTTTTTTTGGTGTGGAGAGATTGGAAAATGGTAACTTTTATTGCAGACAGCGTGGGCTGCAGGACGAACTAATAAATTTGCCTCAGTTACGAGTTATACTTAAATAATTCAGTGATCTTTCAAAAGGTCCTAATAACAGCTAAATGCCTGAGGCAACTGATAACATTTGGCATCAATAATGATAGTTACCACGTACCTACCTACATGTTTTTATATGTGATTTTTTTAACGTTAATATAAAGCGTATTACGTTGCACATGATACTCTGATTGAGTTGTGAGTTTTAAAAAATCTAATTATATAAGTAATTCGTTTTCCACTCGAGCAACTCGAACGGGATTCACTTAAGAAATGATTAAAACTGAGGATGACATTTACATGTGGAATGGGAAACCGTAAAAGGTAACGGAAACGGAGTGTCATTGGAGAAACAGAAACGCGACGCTCGAACCCGTGACTGCTAGTTAGCCGATAAACATCAAGACAGCAGTTCTTTATGAAGCTGCTCACTTTCGCAATTCTCGAAGATATACGAGTTAAACTAATTTACCTAAGATCGGCATTGCCAGGCTTGAAACTACAAAACGTACACTTTCCTATACTGTTGCCAGCGCGAGAGGAAAGTGTCCTAGTTGTACTTTATAGGTTTGCGACGGAGGTCATTTGCATGATTTTTTTCTTTAAAAACACAATACTTACTATGATCATAAGCAGATTAAAAATAGCGGGACTCTGTTACGTATAAAGCTGAACGTAGATTCGACACCAAAAAGGCGGGATTAATGAGAGAAAACGATGGGACTGGCAACACTGACTAAGATTGTAATTTTAGGTAAGCGCGCAAGGAACGAGTGGTATAACCGCTAATAAAGAACCAGGATTATGGCCGGGGCTTTATCGTGTTGCTAGCCTTCAACATGGTGTACGCAGCCTTACCGGGAGCCGAGTTGGCATCCAAGTTATTAAGTGTCTTATTTACAGACGCGTCATATTTTTTCTCTTATTAAAAGGTTTTGTGAGTATACTTAAATTAAATTGTAAAATTTTTCCTGAACGCGGAGCAGATTGTTATTGGTTAATTCATTATAGACATAAGGAAGTTACGTAAAACCCCAATAAATAAATGTGGTCATAACCAGAGATCGGATAAATTTGCGACATTGTTTGCAATTATGTGGACATGACCCCAAAATTAATCAAACTGTTAATTAATTATTCATTGAAATATAATTTGAATTTTTGGAGATAATAGTTTAATTATAAAGTGCTTGTAAGTACGCATATACTATAAGAACTTAAAAAAAAATAAGTTATGACGACGATGACTTACATAAATAATTATTAGAAAAAGGTTCTTATTTAAAATGGGTATCGTTTTCGTAAATATTTATGTACTTATAATAAATAAATAACGATTTGGGAAAAAAATCTGTAATTTTTTTAATAAACCGATACTTTAACAAACTTTTGTATTTATTTACTAGAAATCAAATTATATGTCAAGTACAAAACTAAAATAATGTTGCTAGAAGTGGCTGTGAAGCGTAAAACTGCTACAATTATGGTTATGTCTATTTCACGTTTCGTGTGCTCTGCCTACGCCATTAGGGAACGTAGACGTGATTATATGTATGTATGGATGTTTGTAAAAAATTAATTAACTGAAAAACATTTTGATTAATTTTGGAGTCATGTCCACATAATTGCAAACAATGTCGCAAATTTATCCGATCCCTGGTCATAACCGATGTATCCTCTGAGTAATTATGCAAACAATGGGGTATGTAGAAAAAAAACGGGACGGGTCTGTGAAGTCGGTTTACTGACGATAGTTGAATGTGACAACGTCTTAATTAAAATTAATCAATTACTACAGTATATTCAAAAGTGTCGTCGCAATTTAGAGGTAGCTTTTCATACTTTTTCTTTAAAAAAAAAACATTTTAGCTCGTATACCAATTATTTTAAATTAATTTCAACGCCATCTAGCGGCAAACCCGTGAACTCACACAACCCAGGCCTAGCCTACCTTATGCCGTATACAATTCGACACCTTAAAGACTTACCGTACGTCATAAGAAAATACTGATGGAATGGTTCCATTTTTCAAAAGATTTTTTTTAATTTAATTTAATTTAATTTTATTTTGAATGAATTACTACAGTATATTCATTCAATATTATAATTGACATATTTTATAGCATGTATTAAAAAATAAAATACAAAAAGAACTCTTTCGAACCGGATTTGACGTATACGTCATGTTTTTTGTGCGTGCACCCGGCTCCATCGAATTATAAGACGTTGTCACGTCAAAAAGTGAAACTAGTGACAGACGGCAAGCCTAAATCTAGTTCCTTAGTCGCCTCTTACGACATCCACAGAAGAAACGGAGAGGTGTCATTGTAAACCCGACACCATATGGGTATGTACATTATTATGTCATACTTGAATATTGATTTCTAAAACCAATTTTACATTTGTTAATGGCGTGGAAACGTGATTTACATTCATTTTAGTATCCATTAAAACATCAAAAGTTAAAAGGGGTTCTTACAATATTGGTTTACTTTCCATTTAAATAATTAATAGCTCAAAGAGTACTCGAAAAGGTGTTAAGTTCTAACATTTAATTAGAGTGCAACAATTGAAAAATATTAATGATCTTTTTAAAATGAAATGACAACATACGCCCCGAGGAGAATCGTAAGTTGTAACTAAAAATGTTGTACATATATTTTCTACTGGACGCCATGAAATATGAAGATTGGATCGGTTTACCTCGACAGGTGTTAGGTAATAAATATGTACAGATTAGGTATCCGCGGACAGATCTAATCGGTTCTTGTTTACATTAGGAGAGATATTCAGGCAGCTTAGAGGCGCAACCACTGATTTTATCACGACTATTTAAACTGCAAACATATTGGGTCGCTATACTATTTATTGTTAACCTCTACAATCGCTTATCTAACTCAACGTTATACATATACGACTGTCCTTGTTAGGCTGATTTCTGCAGAATATCTTCAATTTGTGCAACTTGTGATTGTTTTTGAATGCAAATTACCGGTTGTAAATATACCTCTTGTTGTCAGATTAGGTATCTGGTACTATTTCCATTTATCGCTTTTAACTACGTGAACGAATATGGAATCAATTTTAATGTAGTTTACATGTTTCTTTGTCCAGACTACCTATAAACTTGAGATAACTATGCTAATATTAAATTCTAAGTCAGGTTGTTAAATCTAAAGTGTGTGTTTGTTTGCTTACCTATTTGTACTTAAATTAATTCAAGAGGGTAAAATGAATTTTCTCTGTGGTTATTTGCGTTTATGTCAGCAAAAGTATCCTATTGTCTACTAGCTTTCATAATTAGCCAACAAGAAACTGAAACTTCTACGTTTAATGCTCAGAGCTTACAAAGTAACGCACTACGCGTTGAAAAAATCGGAAGCAATTGCTTAATATGGTGTATAAAAAATAAGGTGTAAACCCCTAACTCGAGAACCTGCCCCGACCGAAAACATTACCTGAATCCTCAATTTTCACAGTCAGGGCGTTTGTGCACTACCATGAATTTTACGGTCCGGCTTTTTCATTGAGTTCTCGTCTCGCTTGCTCTTCCATTAAATTGTATTGGCGTGACAGGGACGGCGCGACAGACCTTGAAAAACCGGACGGCCGGACCGGAAAATTCATGGCAGTGCACAAGCGCCCTCAGTGTCTCTATCTACTGAACTACCTGGCCGCTAAGTAAACATTTTGCTATAAATGTAATGATAATGATAAGCTCTTAAAAAGTCTTAAAAAGTTGAAAATCCCTAAAATTATAGATCCAATCTTCAAAACTACAAAACTAATAAACTAATAAGTAAACATATGTGTATCATATTCATATGTACCTTTGTGTGACATTTTAACTATCAAATACATGGTCCCATTCCGACACACCTTATTGCGCCGGTGGTTTAAGAACTAATTTAGATTTTCACACAACCAAGCCTCAGGCATAGACTAGAAAATTCAAATACATAACTTATAGCGGAAAGAATGGAACCCAAACAAACCGAGGCTTTATTTATATTTACTGCGTAGAGCAACTAATAAAAAGGTCGATATGAATGGTTTCCAATTCCAAGGCACGAACAAAACAACTCGCTTCATGCGCCTTAAAAACTTTTCAATAGCATCTTGTATCGGCGCCAGTTACCATAATTTTTGTTAGGTAACTTAAATGTGGACTTAAACCATTATACAAAATTAATAGCCCGTTCACCAAACAATTACCCGTCGAGTTAAATGCTATCAGCAAATCTATGGGTTGAAATCTCATAACCTTTTGCCTTCGAGACAAACCAACCGTATTGAGGCTGGACTGACCGCGGCCGCTTACACCCAGCGATTTTGGCGAAAACGTTTTGCAAAATCGAATGCGACCACAAAGAGGTATTACCTAATCACTATGTCTCCATCGCTGTGTCTTGATAGTTTTTGGTTACGGCAATACTTTAAGCAATTTCGCACTTAAGATTTATGACATGTAGGTACGGTTAGAAATCTAAAACGGGGAAATGTGAAAAATCTATCTGCTAGTTTATTTATTTACCTATTGGTTCTATGAAATGTTTTATTTGATTTTTCATCTCCTTATTTTAGTGCGAAACATGCAAAATATTAAGTAACTTTTAAACCCATGACTTTCTTTTATTTTATTTTAATTAGTTAGGTTTTTATTTTAATAAATACCTTTTTACTCTACTTTTACATAGAACTTTTCATTTCTTCCTTTTTATATCGTTCCCCGTATAACAATATTAAAAACGAATAATAAAGCATGTGATAAAATATTGCTAATAAGACAGTATAATCATTAACATAAGCGACGACATTAAACAAACCCTTTAATTTCTACGTTACCGTTTATGAACTCGTGCGCAGCGTCGGCTGTGAATGGGCTCAAGTGAATCACGCGCGTCCATTCATGAACGACGCCCCCGCGGCGCACGCGTCTAACAAACGCATTATTTGCCAATAGCTGCAGTATTGTTTGATCGCCATCGACTGCCTCTCACTTCCTGCCTACGGTCTGCTCATTGCATTCACCATAATGCCTCATCCGACACCTATTTAACTATTCAGTCGCCACAAGCAGATTGTCATAGTATTGTGACATTAACATGACATGGAAACCAGTTAAATAGTTATTAGTTATTAATTTCCATTACAGTCTTTTCAATGTTTGTCTTTATGCGCGCACATAAATACCGCTTTATGAGGTAGGTAAAGACCGATTCATGAGGAAACATCGTTTGCAATAAATAATGTTTGTAAACACAGAGCTTTGCGGGTTTCCTGCTCAAATCGTGAAATTTTAAATAAAGGGTTATTGGCAGACTTAACTATCGCCTTGTATTAGTAATGGACGTTTTATTATGACTTATTTGACTGACAGGATAACGGCAGTACACCTTGATTCTTTACAGACATTCTCTTCTTATGGAACTAGTAGGTATATTTCAAAATTATGGCCTTGACATGACACGACGTTTTGTTAAACGTTGACTTGCAACAACAACTTTAAGACGCGCTGAATAACTCTTTGTTAATTATGTAAAACTGTTTTAACTGTTAAGAATAAACGCAAAAGTTTGTAAGAACGGATTGACGAATGCTTGTTACTCTTACGAGCAAAAACTATCAACTGAATAGATTTTAAATCGCTCAACATCGGAATAACACAACATAGGCTACATTATTACTTATTACGTATCCCGTGAAGACGAAATCTCAGGTTGAAGTTAATAAGCAAGTCATATCTTTAAGTGAATGAATACATACAAATCAAAAACTTATTAATTTAGTATAAAATAAGTAGGCCGTAATGAGCCCTTTTACGCATTTTTTTTCAGTCAACTAGGGCTTTGGCATGATTACCAAAAATAATGAGCCGCAAGAAACTTGTTAATTAAGTTTTTAGTTTTCTCTAGCTTTTGAATATTTGGCTGAAATTAAATTTCAGTTCTCGCCTGAAAATAATTTGTAATATGTGTGTATCTCAAAGGCACAATTCGTTAAAGACGTCACTTTAGCGACTTTAGTAGAGCCTTGACGCTTGAGTGCGACATCAGGCCTAAATGAATCATCCGTCCGATGCTAATCGAGGCTTTTAAGAGTGCAGGACGAGACCATTACTCTACGACGTTAAAAACATAATCAAGGTTACGCGGCCATGAAGTCAAAATTTAGACCAACACCCATAATTATTTAGATTCAATATCGATTATGTCTGAGCCGCCACGAAAGAAAGAATACTGGGAAACGATTAAAATTCATAAAGATTATTTGCTAAACGAGTGGGATTTATGCTTTTTGACATTATAAGACGTTGTTGGAGGGATTATTAGTGTAAGGAATATTTGAAAAGGGCACTAAATATCAAGCGTGGGTGCGACTTTACTATTCCGCACAATTGTATGATATTGTTCAAGATCTAATTAGGAATAATAATAAGCACCTGATATAAACTTGCCTGTAAATAGGTATTTACAAGTAATGCGGGTGCTTATACAGGGTGATAATGAAATCCGTAACGAAATTAATTCCTGATACTCAGAATCACTAGCACAATACGATGGTAAAATAAAAAAAACACTTTTTTTTCAATTTTTTTCATCGGGAAATTCCCAAAAAAATATTAAATGTGGGCACACTACAAACCGCGGTGTAACTGTTTACGTTTGTTTAAATTAAATTCTAAAGTAGGGTAGTTTTGCAAATACCTCAATCGGCGGGTTCGTCGACCCTAAAGTAACCGCCGAGGGTAGGTATGAAAAATGAATTCTCAAGCGGGCAGTCGATGCGCACGCGTTCCCTAATCATCCCGGTCGTACGATACGTAAGCACGAAGTGTACGAGTGACAATATCGTTTGAATTTTCGAATCGCGAGTGCTATGAAATGGTGCGAGTTTACATCCAAAGTATGTTTTACCAACAAGGTGGTGCATCCCTCCATTACGCTCGCGATGTACGCGCGAGCACTTGAACAATGTGTATGTGTACGGTGACTGGTGGATAGGCCGTGGTGGACCTGCCACCTGACGTCACCCCTTGTGATTTCTATCTTTGGAGCGAAATCAAGCGCCGTGTGTACATGGACGAACCACAAAATTTACAGAATCTTAAAGACAAGATTGTAAGTGCTTTTTCTGAAGTGAAAGTGACACTGAAGTGCTAATAAGAGTGAAAAAAAACGTTTTGTAACGTGCAAGACTGTTTGGAGAGAAATGGACTTAATTTTGAACAGCTATTAAGGTACCTACGCTTAGTTTAGATTTGCAGGGTAGGGTTAATTTATTATTATTATTGTACATAAGTTGATTGATAGTTGACGGCCCACGCGCGGTGTCAATAATGTTAGCACTTTTTAGGAAAACTTTGATGACCCATAACTTCTTATTTACAAAAGTAAATGAGAAACTACTCAAATTATATTTTTAAGTTTTATTAATATACAGGTATGTAAAATTTCGTTACGGATTACATTATCACCCTGTATTCCGTTTTCTGGTAACAAAGGGAATTTTAACTTTTTGGCCAATTTATCAATAACTCCAATCAACAGTGTGTTGTCGGGTTAGAATAACAACTCTGCATTACTTCCGAAGATATCGTAAGAGGCGAAAAAGGAAATAAAAGGTATGCTTTAAGAAGTTGGCTAACAACTTTTCATCATCATAACTCTTTCATATGTTTTTAAACCAAGAGTTATGCTGTTACCCGTGTGGTGCCGGGTTAGAATAGTACCTCCCCCTTTCTTCCCGTGGGTGTCGTAAGAATCGACTCTGGGCTGGGAAAGGGTTAGTGTATTGTGGGCGATGGGCTAGCAACCTGTCACCGCAATATCATGTTTAACCATCCGGTTTTGCTACCCTGCATTTTGCACCTTGAATTTACTAAACGTGGCACTGGATTTTTGAATTCATGTGCTCTGCCTACCCCTCTTGGGAATGTAGACGTGATAATATGTATGCATGTATGTTATGCTGCCTGTGTCATGTGGCGTGTGCTCTGCCTTCTCAGTTTGGAAACAAAGGCTTGATCGTGTGTTTTCACGAATGTTTCATTAACCATCATGATATTGATTTAAGAGGTGCAAGACCCTTCAGCATAGCCACCAAGAAAGTACAGTTACCGGTCTATATTAAAACTGGTGTCCCCACTTAAACGTGTCTTATAAAGCGTCCCATCGCCGACGAAAGTTTTAACATTTTTTAATGAATTTTAATGCGTTCTTAATTCTAAACTGGTTCAGGTGCGTTTAAGTGCACCTCCATTTACACAACCGCCTGTCGATTATATGCGCGTTAATTAACTTAAGTAGCTAACCAAAAGCGAATAAAACTAAAGACGCTCTGATTTGCATTTCTTTTTCATTTAAATAAACCAGCAATGTAACATTTGTGTAAGCGTAAAGTTCTACTAATAAGCCAAGTGCTATAATTAACTTTAATTCCATACCTTATCATAGATATCCACGGATTTCATACCTCTGAAGCTATTTTTGTGATCTATATGATGAACTCCTTCCTCAATACAAAGATATTATAAAAATAGCTAGTAGCATCAACTGACCCAGACAGTGAGAATTTTCTTTTGTAAACCTATGATCCCAAAGGATATTCTTGAAAAGGACTAAGGGCTTACATAATATTCCATAATAGTACCACAAAGAGCTGATAATGCGGAACTTTACATCTTCGGAATGGTTTTAATCCTTTGAGTCTGTGATAAGCCGTCTGTGATATGCTGTTATTACGTCTAAACTAGTTATATTCGACACTTTCATATCTTTATGATCGACATCTCTTTTGTCCGCTTTACGGGCGGCACTGTAAATATTTATCGAAAGAAAATTCTTAATATTTTTAAACTCAAACGATCTTATGGTTTAGCGGCATTTAAGTAGGCTGTGGAAATCGTAAACCAAGGTGTCTATTGTTACGACGTTGAAATTTAAAGCTTCGTCCCGTTATGGACCTATCCGTAACAATGAAGTGGCTTTTAGAGCAAATACGATATCGAGTGTCATCCTAAAGGTTACATGACGGCAGCGGAAGGTCCGTCGAAGGTCTATGGGGGGAGGCAGGGGGGAGGTGCGTTGCGCAACGATATGCCGGTGAATGGAGGTCTGTGGGTGTTTTTATGAATGGCCGGTGAATTCGCGGCGTGCCGGGTACGCACCGCCGTGTCACGGCCGCTGCCGCGCTACGCTTGAACGTGCTAACGAAAACTGTCAATAGCGACACAGATTCTTAGACAAAGGTAATGGTTCATGATAGAGCTCGTTCTGAGGGCTTTCGAATGACGGCGGCAGATAAAGTGGCGACATGTGTTTTTGGCGCCAGTTGTTAAACTAAGTAGGCTCGTCGTTATAAAAACTGTCTACAATTATTTTGATGGATACAGTTACATGTTACGAATCATTTGAAGGACAAATGGGAAAGAAGTTTATTGTTTGGTCAAGTAATCTGAGTAGGTAGTTTAAGTTCAATGGATTAACTGGAACGCTGCGTCGTGACACCCGTCAAATAAACCTAATTTCGTTGTGACCTCATAAGCTGTGCTTAGACAGTATATTTCTGATTAAACGATTGAATTTAGCCAAAGTACATTTGAAAGGTATTACTTAATCTTAATTGCTCTGCCTCAAACGCCTCCAGTCAACCTTCGCTCGGATTTAAGTATGACGTACCCTCAGTTACTTGGGCACTGACAAACGACCGACTGTATTAGGCGATGACTGCATTAGAAACTCTCTCAATGTAACTTTATACACCGCACCTGACCTTCCTGCGACGAGCTGGCAAATTGCAACTGATGGATGGGTAATGATAATGATTGCCACATTGTGGCCACCGTGTTGCAAGGCTTTATTCCAAGAAATCTAGCTTATCGTGTCGTTATATGCGAGTGTGCAATAGTTGATTCTTTCGTGCTGAAACGGCCGGTTGAATTCGAACCATGATTCGAATTTAGACAACTTAACACTCATCGTATTTACCTGGAAAATAATAATCCTATAAGTTTACTTACAGTTTATCAAGTGGTGTCAGGTTTATAATGACTTATCTCCATTACTTCCGTGGATATCGTAAGAGGCGATTAAGAATATAGGTTGAGGTATTTTTAGGCGACAGGCTCGGAGCCTGTCACTATAGTACTTCTTAACTATGTACCTTAAACTAAAAAATATGCTTAAAGTGGATGTAAAACGTGAAATAATCAAGGGTTTGTCTCTGGGGTAGGTACCTTTTGGGCATACAGGCGTGATGTTAATTAAGTAAGTTATCAAACAAAAAAGTATAATAAAAAAAATGAATCCAATAGAGTCACTGACTAATAACCAATTTACCATCAAATAGTTATACCTAGTGCCATTTGTTTGACAAATAATTTAAAAGGAACAAAGGCCAATCAAGCAACAGTTACAGTATTTTAGTCCTTAATTGCCTAACTGTACTGCGCTAACGCGAATTGGTGCCAAAGTCGAGGTACCATGGCCATTACGCTTATTATCATAGGAATCGTTTTCGTTTAATTCAATGATTCGGTGTTATGGCGCGAGGGCGTGCGCAGGCGGCGGCGTGGGCGACCGGAAGGAAACCTATTCGCTTTCCACGCTGCAGTCTCGTAAACATGTTTGACATTGAATTAGCTAACTCAACTTTTATGAGCCCAAATATTGGCCGAACTTTAAATGTTTACATTGTCTACTGGGCTTAACAGCTTACACAGCAACTTTATTAAGCTTGCATTGTAAGTGACAATAAAGCACGTAATGTTAAATTTGCTAAAAATACCAATCAAAGATCATGTTTGTATTTTATTAGATCTAATTCGGTGGTGTGGGGATAAAATAACACCTCTCCATTTTTAATGTGGTTAGAGGCGACTGAGGAAATAGGTTTAGGTATGCTTTAGGCGACAAGCTATTATGCCTGTATTATGCTAGTATACTTGTCACTATTATGCCTCTTACGTATGCTTATTAAATCTAAAATGACGCTGAAAATGGTCATATTTTGTCTGTCTGAAATTATGCTAGAAGTGGCAACATAGCGGGAAATATGAAGTAAAGTCTTAAGTTCTTTAACTTTAAAGTTTTAGTTTAACAATCATGACTTTTACTAAGTGGAATGACATTGAATCTCACTAAATAAATATATCTAGAAATGAACAAAAGACTTCTTTCTACAATTGGGTTCGTAGCTGAATCCTACATGAATCCAGAAGTCAAGATCACCAGTTTCCTGTATTGAACTCGAAAATAACTTCATAAATAATGTTTGTAAACAAATTATTTGTAAATAAAAGTGAGGAAGTCATCTTTGAAATAAATAGAGGAAAATGGTTCAAGTTAAAAGTAACCATTGTAAGCTGATGGTTATTACGAGAAAATTGATTCGATTGAACGGATACAGAATAAATTTATTAAACGTTTGAAGTATAAATTTAAACACTTCATATGTGAAAGCATAGATTCTCTTGAGTTGCGAAGAGAGAGAAGGGACCCAATATTTGTATACAAACTTCTTAACAATATGATTGATTCCCAAAATCTTTTAAGCAAAGTTCACTTTAGATGTCCAACTTTTCGA